>PPNZ03000002.1:0-300015 GCA_003708355.3 Williopsis maclurae
TGAGTAAGTTAGCTGCACCTTAAAAACGTGCGCCTGCCCGCGTGCCGCAGACCGCCGGCCGCAGCAGCCCCCCGGTTTAATTAACGTAAGTAAGAAGCTGAAAGAGAAGAACAAGAATACACACCGAACAACCGGACATTCAGTGACCGGCCAATATGGACAAGGGCCGAGCGCCTCATCTTGAGCGTTTGAAGAGCGTTTTATGTGCCAAAAAGCGTGTTTTTTTTCTTTCTCATGTACCTAGATTAGACACTTTATACAAATCTTCCGGCCTTCGTGGACTCCACCTGATCAGGCGATCTCATTTCGTACCTTATCCATTCTGCATATCTCCTCATTTTTCTCTCTGTTCTCTCTTAGCATCTTCTCTTATTTCCTTTGTATCTTCAGTGGTTTGTGGTCAAGCCATGGGTTTGAGTGGGTTGAAGAGTGAGTTCCTAGAACTCACAATTAGATCAAGAATAAAACTGGCTGTCCATTTGCTTCAGGAGCGTCTTCGGCGACTACTGCTGATATTCAAATCTCTCCAGACGTGAAACACGAAAATCAGAGGCGAAACGGTGGGGTGCTTATCAGGATGAAGAGACGACAGTTTGAGTGCAGGAATCATTGAGGAGAGTAGAAAACGAATCAGTAAGCCTTGAGGAGAACTTGGAAGAAAGTAGTGGGATCTTGGCCAGTATCTTTCCCCCTTGCTGGTATCTCCCTACACTACTGCGGCTGCCCCTTTTCGCTGTCACCTTTCACTCCCATTCCAGAACGCTGAAAGATAATCCGACGATGACGTAAGGTTGAAATAGTGCTTTTATTTTGCAGACAGCGATTCACAGCCCGCCGCCAAACATTCTCCTTCCACACAAAAGCACCAACAACAACAATATCAGCAACTGATACGCAAAACCCGTCTTGAGGCGGGAAAGTTCACATATCACATTACAACTCTGGTCGAAATGGCTACAGATATACTCAGCAGACTGGAAGATCCCCAAGGATTTGCCCTGCTGCTGCAAACATCGGATCCGGAACGGATACGCCAGCTCCTGCTGGATGGCGAAGCATGCAAAGCTCAAGTCAAGACGCTGGGGCTGGAACGTGAACAATTCATCGCCACCTCGCTGCAGATTGGAGATGTGCTCAAGGCTGTCTCACTGGGTGATCTCTCACGAAAGACAACCGTGCATGAAGACGACCATACACAGGTCAAGCTGATGAAAACCACCATCAATGATGTCGTCGATCGGATCCAGTCCTTTGTCGATGAGACGCTGAAAATCGCCACCGAGGTGGCGCATGGTGAACTTGGCGGACAGGTCAGATTGGAAGCTGCCGAAGGATGCTGGAAGTTATTATCAGACAACATGAACGTGATGGCACTCAATCTGACAAACCAAGTCAGAGAGATCGTGGAAGTTGTTAGAGGCGTTGCCGGGGGTGATCTAAGCCAAAAGATTAACGTCCATGCTCAAGGTGAGATCCTAGAGTTGCAAAATATCATCAACACAATGGTGGCGCAACTGAAAACTTTTGCCTTTGAAGTGACAAGAGTCTCTAGAGAAACTGGCGTTGAAGGTAGACTAGGTGGCCAGGCCGTCGTTGTGGGCGCTGAGGGTATTTGGAAAGAATTGACCGATAATGTCAATGCAATGGCTACCAACTTGACAAACCAAGTGCGAAACATTGCAAACGTCACCACAGCTGTGGCAAAGGGTGACTTGTCGAAGAAAGTCACCGCGGATTGTAAAGGTGAAATCCTTGAGCTCAAAATCACAATCAACCAAATGGTGGACTCTCTACAGACTTTTGCCCTCGAGGTGACTTCGCTAGCAACGGACGTCGGCATCAAAGGTATACTGGGGGGCCAAGCCGTGGTCAATGGCGTTGAAGGTGCATGGAAAGATCTGACGGAAAATGTCAACGCGATGGCCACTAACTTGACAAACCAAGTTCGTGCCATTGCGACGGTGACAACGGCGGTAGCACATGGTGATTTATCACAGAAAATTCATGTCGTTGCCCAAGGTGAGATCTTGGAGCTGAAAAACACGATCAACAAGATGGTGGAATCCCTACAAGTGTTTGTCTCCGAAGTGACACGTGTGGCGAAAGACGTTGGTGTCGAGGGTAAACTGGGTGTCCAGGCCCAAGTGTCTGATGTTGATGGATTATGGAAGGAGATCATAACCAACGTGAACGTTATGGCAGCCAACTTGACCTCACAAGTGCGTGCATTTGCCCAAATTACAGCTGCAGCTACAGATGGTGACTTTACGAAATTCATCACCGTGGAGGCATCTGGTGAGATGGACACTTTGAAGACAAAGATCAATCAGATGGTTTACAACCTCAGAGATTCCATTAAGAGAAACACAGCGGCAAGAGAAGCCGCTGAATTGGCCAACAGAGCCAAGTCCGAATTTTTGGGTATCTTTTCCCATGAGCTACGTACACCTTTCAACGGTATCTTAAACTATACCCAGTTAACTTTGGACACCGAGTTGACCCAGTATCAACGTGAGATGCTGAGCACTGTACATAATTTGGGTAATTCGCTATTGACGATTATCGATGACATCTTGGATATTTCCAAGATTGAGGCGAATAGAATGACCATTGAACAGGTGGAATTCACCTTGCGTGGTACAGTGTTTGATGCCTTGAAGACTCTTGCTGTGAAGTCCATTGAAAAACCACTGGATTTGATCTACCAAGTGGATGCGTCCTTCCCAGATTGTTTGATTGGTGATTCTTTCAGATTGAGACAAGTCATCTTGAACTTGGTTGGTAATGCCTTCAAATTCACCTCAAAGGGACACGTGATGTTGAGCGTGCGTAGGGCAACAAAATCAGTGGAACAGCAGATCAAAAACTATAGTAAGGATACAGAATACGTCACAGGGAATGACTCTTCTACGATTGTTAAGTTGGACGACAAACCAGGTGATGATGTCTTGGTTTTGGAGTTTTGTGTTTCTGACACCGGTATTGGCATTATGAAGGATAAACTGGACTTGATCTTTGAAAATTTCACACAGGCAGATGGTTCCACCACAAGAAGGTTTGGTGGTACTGGACTTGGTCTTTCAATCTCCAAGAGATTGATCCACCTGATGGGTGGTGAAATTTGGGTTACATCCGCTTATGGTGAAGGGTCCAAGTTCTACTTCACCATTGCAGTAAAACCATTGAAGGCAAACTCAATCCACAAGAATGATACCCTGTTGACTTTCAACATGCACCAAATTTTGTTTATCGCCACGCAGCATTCAGAGGAAGAGATGAAAACCATTGAAGTACAATTATCTATGATGAACCTCCGCCCTACAGTGGTGACAAGCATTGATGAGTCCGAGTTCCATGACCCTTGCAAGTATGACGTGATTATCATTGATTCCTTGGAGATGGGACGAAGATTGAGACAATTACCAGAGATTAAATACATCCCGCTGGTGCTCTTGCATCATCAGATTCCAAACCTCACGATGAGAACGTGTTTGGACCTTGGAATCCAAAGTTATGGCAATACGCCATGCTCGGCTATGGACCTTGCTGGATATTTGAAACCTGCACTGGAATCATTGGTTGTGCCATCGGAGGATGACGTTCCACAGTGTTATAACATCTTACTTGCTGAGGATTCTTTGGTGAATCAAAAATTGGCTGTACGTATATTGGAAAAACATGGCCATGAAGTCACAGTGGCACAGAATGGGCTTGAAGCATTGGAAGCTGTTCAGAAAGATCATTACGACGCGGTGTTGATGGACGTTCAGATGCCAATCATGGGTGGATTCGAAGCAACTGAAAAGATCAGACTTTGGGAAAAGGAGATGAACCCGATTGATCCATACTCCGTACGTGTTCCTATCATTGCACTCACGGCCCATGCCATGCTTGGTGATCGTGAAAGATGTCTGCAATCCCAAATGGATGAGTACATTTCCAAGCCATTGAAGCCTAATTTGTTGATTCAAACGATTGCAAAGACGATTCATCACGTTTCCAAGTTAAAAGAACTGAGCAGCATGAACCCACATAACAAGCATCTTGAAAGTGAAGGGATATCACAGTTCCAGCACACCTCGCCGAAACTAGGTGAAGAACGCCTGAACAAGAGATCGTGTTCAACTGATGAGACGCCAACGCAAAATGCCATTGCCGATGGGATTGAGATTGAGAGACCGTCAAACGTGAAACGCAGTGCAACTGACGGTTTTCTCAAGACTTTAAGTAGCATGACCTCTAGTGAGGATGAACTTCAATAGATCAAGGTGATGTATTGTTGCAGGTTTGTAGATTGCGCTACCCTTCTGAAGCATCATGTGACCCTGTCTTAATTCATTGTCTGGTAGGGTGGTGATTCTCTTTTCATCCTCTGTCAATCCAGCATAGCACAGAGCACAGCCCCAATGGTCCCAACTCTTATCTGTGTCGCTGTTCTAGCAAATATCCCTACATGAGGCCCGAGGGGGATGTAGGGGATGATTCCATGATTCCGTTCAGAACCAGCGACCAACCATGGCTCTTGCTGGTTGTGCAGCGGTGCTGGTTCGAAGTAGGTGTACCGAAAAGCAACAAACAGAAAGGGATTTGCTTAACGTACGGGGTTGTTGGCATCTAGATTACCATATTTTCACCATCTTTATGATGTTTAAGAGGCGGCAGATGGAGGATAGGTAAGTTCAAGTATTCGCTGATAAAACCTGGTATGCTAATTCAACTCAGTTGACGGAGTCTTTAACCAGTTGAACAACTTCCAAAGAGAGCTCGTCAGCCTCTGTTCTAGTGGCAGCCTCTGAGTATACTCTCACTGCATCCTCAGTGCCACTTGCCCTAACGAACGCTCTTCCACGAGTGTATTTGTGCACGGCCCCGTCAATCTTGGCTTGTAATCCATGCGGAGAGGTGAGCTTTCTCTCAGCGTCCGTGGTCTTGAATATATCTCTATCGGGGACAACAACTTTCGCCAATCTGTTGGGCAGGTCAGAATAGGAAGCGTCCCAGTTGGATGGATCCCAGACTTTGAGTCTCAACACAGTGAGCACAGCCAACATGTCAGAGATGGCGTCACCGACGGTTTGATTAATCAATTGCGATAGCTGGATCAATTGTTCAAGGGAACGCTCTTCATCAGGCGTGGAAGGTTCGGTGGATTTCAACTGTTCAACAAATGTATCTGCAAACAGCACTGTTCCGTGGCCGTTGGCCTCGAAATAGACACCAACGTCAAATTTAGCAGCTTCATGGTGGAGATGTTTCACACCCGTTGGAGTGCATACGACGGGCAATTGTAATACCTCGGTCAAGAAGTCTGTGGAGGAGCCATTGGCATATGCAGTCTGAACGACGCCAATACGGACATCAAGACCGGATTTGGCACACAGATCTTTCAAGAAAGCAGCCAACAGCGTTGAGATCTTGTCACCATCGAGCAGATGGAACACGGCAGAGTCGTCTATGTAGTAGAAAACTACTCTGTCTGCATCACCATCGAAGGAGGCATATAGCTTCATTGGCTCAGGTGTGATACCTTGGGGTAATTTTTGATTTGTCTTGACGAAATCTGCACCAGAGTTCACATTGAGAGCTTCAGGCTCATCGTAGTTGTTGTTGACGACATTGACTTGCAAAAGGTCACCGCAGTATTGGGCAAATTTGAGCACTTTTGGACCACCAATACCGTTGGCAGCATCGATGGTGATGACGACAGGTTCTGTCAACAAGGAGCTGAATGCGGCACCCAATTTCTCATAATAGCCATCCTCAGACGGCGATCCGTAGCTCAGCGGGGAGTTCAAGGTGTTGATAGCCCTGACCAGGTAGTGCAGTTGCGGAGTGGTGAGAAGACAAAAGTCCTTGTAGGTTGTATTGAACACTTTCAGACCGTCAATGGTGGCCGCTGTCAACGCTGGACCAGAGGCTCTGGAGTCCCTGGCAATGATGACATTGGACGGCGTGTCCAGCTTGATGTTCAGCTGGACCACGAGCTTCTTGAGCTCACCCAAAAGTTCCTCTTCCGTGCCCACGTTGGCCAGCGTTGTGGCATACTGCTCCCAGCTCTGTTCCAGCATCTCGCCCTGAGGGTCGACAAGCTTCACACCGTTGTCCTCTGGAGGGTTGTGCGAGGCAGTGATCATCACTCCAACAGCCTGGCCGTCCAGGTACTTGGACCGTAGCGAGGCCAGAAGACCAACAATGAACACCACCGAGTCCAGAGAGTTGGCCTTTGTGCGGAAACCCGCGGTCCCATACTGGAAGGCCAGGTCCTGTGGCTTGTGGTGGGACGAATAGAGCTGCGAGAGCTGGTTTGCGAGGTTGAACGTCATCAGCCCGTGAATGGTGGACTGGTTAATGTTGTGTGTGTGGGGGTGGGGGAGAGGTTAACCTTTTCAATGTTCGCGACCTAAAACGTTACTGGGCAAACAAACAGAACGAACAAACCGGTGAGAGCATCAGGGACAGGGGGAAGAGAGAGAGAGAGAGAGAGAGAGATTGTGCACATATCCCTAACAGACAGGGAAGAAGAGCAACAGGCAGTCCAAATAGCGACGCCATGGCTCCGCCTACGCCAGTTCTATCGAGGGATGAGATAACCCGTCTCTACGAGGTGCCAGACGGGCCATGCACGCTGAAGTCGCTCACACAACACCAATGCTCGTTCGACAGTGGGCTGGTGACTTGTGTTCCCTTCAAGAGGATCTTCCAGGAGTGCATCGCTGGGAACAAGACGGTTGTCCTGGAGGTCACCGATGCCAGCACCAACAGAGAGAGCACCGAGCTCATGGAGTTTTCCCAAGCACAGAGAAATGTGAGGCGGCTGGACGACTAGAGAAGAGCATATGTACATACGATCGATGACAGCCGAGGGGCTCTTGACTCCTCCCCGTAGCAGCACACTCAGACCGTCTACCATCTCCCATCACCATTATCCATATATCGTACTCTTATTGCGTTACGTAGCCCCCGTGTTGAAATGGTAGGGGCCCCACGCTGAATACGGGCGAAGTCCCCGGACTCTCAATCTCAATCTTTTCCCCCTTTCTATCTCTCTCCCCTCTCTATCATAGCTGTTGGAATAGACCTGTGAAGGACCGTTCGCTAGCACTGTGTGACTCAATGCCACTGACACCGACACAGGAGCACTACCTCAAGCGAGAGCTTCTCAGGCTTGCCACCGAGGATGAGTTTGCACTGTTCAACGACCCTCAGGTACTGCGCCGCTTTGGCGACCCGTTCCCAAGTGGTGACCCGAAGACGGTGTCCAAAGATCAGAAGAAGCAAGTGATTGACGGCTCTGTGTCAAGAGAATTTCCGTTGTCTCGCTACTTCTTTACGCATTTTGTTGTCACGATGCCCTTCTTATCGCCACAGCATCAAGACTACAACGAGTTTTGGGTTAGAAAAGTACAGGTGTTCTATGAGCACTTCATGTCAATGAGCATGAGTGAGACCTTGGATAGAGATGAGGCGACAAAGAGAAAGAAAATGGGGAAGAAATTGCAGAAGTTGCTTCAGATGATGTACAACTCAGGCATCGGGACGACAAACGAGGTCGAGTACTACAACAGGGACAAGGTTGACATCACAAAGGGTACAGTGGAGAGCAAAAGAATGAGAAAGCTTCTGTTCCCATCCAGCGAGACCCTTCAAATGCACGTGGCTAAGGGCCAATTCTCCAATGGCATCAGCATCAACGTTGCCGGCGTGAGGATGGTGAAGAGGGCCAACAACAAATTCTTGAGTGGATTGAATCTGACAAAGACCCATGAAACGCACTACGAGTTTGTCGTCAAGTCTCAGCTGGATATGGCGGAAAGTGACCCGGTGTTCACTGCTCGAAGGTACACGGATTTCAAAGATCTCCATCATAAGCTTAAGAAGAAATACCCGGGAAAGCATTTACCCAAGCTGCCTTCAAAAGTCAAGTCTATGATCAGTCTCGGAGGATCAGATGAGCCAGAGGATGAGGCTGATGATATGGATGAAGATGAGAAGGAGGAAGAGCTGGAGGAGGAACAGTTGGAGAAACAACACGATGAAGTTATCAGAAAGAACCTTGCGAGCTTGTTTAAGGATCTCAAGCTAGATGAACCAAAAACACTAAAGGATCACTCGGCAGATAAGGTTAAATCTAAAACTCCAGTGGAAAAAACCAAGTTCCTACTCTCACCAAACAAATGGGGGTCCACAAAGAAGTCCACACCTCAACCGGAGAACAAACTACCAAGAGAAAAGACACGTGTCGGACTGAGGTCGTATCTACGTGAGCTTTTGAAAGACGTTGAGATCGCACATTGTGACCTGCTCAAGGAATTTTTGTTCAAAGATATCCTTAGAAAACTGGACGCCCAGGATGAGGTTGACATCAAGATACGCGAGAATGTGGATCTATTGTTACTATTGAACCAAGTCAAGTTCCAGCGCGAAGCTTATGCAAAGATTACCAAGCTGAAAGAACAGTCTTTACCCTTGAGAGCCATGCTGCTGGAATCAGACGATGGTATTGTGAGGATATTTTCAGAGCTAAAAGTGAAAGAGCACATAGATGAGCTATCACCAACTCTGAGAAACTTCATTGAATGGTGCAAAGTCGAAATCGCCGCTACCATCTACCAATTGTTCCTGGGCAACGATAACTCGTATGAACTGTACTCGCAAGTGAGAAGATTGCACAAGCTCATGCCATACACGGTCATGATCAACATCTTGAGATTTACCAACCCGATGGTCATCATCAAGACCATGGTGGATCTGATGATGGCAAGTCCATTCGGTGGGAAATCTCTTTTACAAAACCTCTTCTATGGGATTCTTTCCGATGATATGAAGTCCCAGGCGAAAGTGATCATGGAACTCGAGGAGAAAATTGGCCATGAGGAGATCATCAAGAGGCTCAAATTTTTCGTCTATGACTGCACTGATTATGACCTGGTGCAATCGGTGAGAGAGGAGGCGAAGGAGCTTGATACTGATGTGGTTTTAACTGTGATGATCACGCCAAAGCTGCACGAGCTTTCAGAAATCGATGACGACCTTACTGGTAAGGTGTTTGAGTCTTATAACGAGTACAAAAAGCTCAAGCAGTTCGAGAACGATCCATCTCAGTTGAGCTTTGTCAACCATGAACAGACGGAGCTCTATTCCGAACTTAAGTCTCTATACAAGCTCTATGTTCGCAACAAGGACAAGGAGATCATGCAGCAGCTTTGGTCTGAGCCCGAATTAACGATGATATTGAGAGAGCTCTTCACCATGTTCTACCAACCTTTGGTTACTCTTTTTTCCAGTGCACATGTCGACGTTGCATTTAGAAGTTTTGAACATTTCATGGATGATCTTGTTGCCCTATTGGACAGGCTTAGTCATGGCATGTATACAACAGACACGTCAAAGATTGTGGAGAGCATAATGAACGTGATTGAGGCACATGAGGATGAGTTTTACCGGTTTGTGCATGAAACCTATGTCAATGACAAGCAGGGGATCTTTGACAAGTTAATTCGCTGGATCAACGACATTTTAATGTTCCTTAGAAATGCAAAAGATATTGGCCAGACCGCTCACTTGAGGGTTGACCTCGAGGAGCTGCTCAAGGGCGCTGGCGTGCATACTGAGGGGGTCATGAAGGAACTTGATGCCATCATCGAATCTGTCAAGAGAAAGCACCAAGAATACCAGAAGAAATGGGAAAATCAGAAGAACAAGACTTCTGGGCTCATAGAGAGTAACTGGGACGCTATCAACAACGTCGAGATATTTCAGACGTCCGACTTTGGTATCAATGAGCACGACATTATGGAGTTGGAATCTGAAGGTGACGAAGACGATGATGGCGTGAGAACTCGGGAGAAGAAGCAGGAGCACGAACACTTTGCCACAGACCACATTGAGCAGCTGCTTCCCGGGTTCAAGGAACAGCTGATCGGCGTACTAAATAGCTATGACTAGTGATGCACAGACACGCATATGTTGTAGGCTTGTAGGCTTGTAGGCTTCCGTCGATTGAGTTTGCGATAAAAACGGACATATTCTCCATGCGCCCCCTACCGTCCAATTTTTTTTTTTTGATTTGATGCGCATCGAAACGCCTTGAAGGACTAAGCCATCACCAAAAAGCTGATCCATCTAGAGAACCGAGAGCCATGGCCAAAGCCGTTAAGGGACAGAGACACACGGGAACGAAAGATCCACAGGTCGCTGCTGAAAAACACATGAAGTCTGTGTTCAAGTTCAACACGGACCTGGGCCAGCACATTTTGAAGAACCCACTCATCGCACAGGGCATCGTCGACAAAGCGGGCATCAAACCTTCTGATATCGTGCTGGAAGTCGGTCCCGGTACCGGTAACCTCACAGTGAGAATCCTTGAGCAGGCACGGAGTGTTGTTGCCGTGGAGATGGATCCTCGTATGGGAGCAGAGCTGACCAAGAGAGTGCATGGGACACCCGGCGAGAAGAAGCTTGAGATCATGCTGGGAGACTTTTTGAAGACGGAGCTGCCGTATTTCGACATCTGTATCTCCAATACGCCCTACCAGATCTCGTCGCCGCTGGTGTTTAAGCTCATCAACCAACCCAAGCCTCCAAGGGTGAGCATTCTCATGTTCCAGCGTGAGTTTGCTCTAAGACTTGTTGCCAGACCCGGCGACTCGCTGTACTGCCGTCTCAGTGCAAACGTGCAAATGTGGGCGAACGTTACACACATCATGAAGGTTGGCAAGAACAACTTTAGACCTCCACCGCAAGTTGAGTCGTCTGTGGTAAGGCTTGAGATTAAGAACCCGAGACCAAAAGTGGACCACAACGAATGGGATGGTCTTTTGAGAATCGTGTTTGTCAGAAAGAACAGAATGATCTCTGCTGGTTTCAAGAGCTCGAGCATCTTGGAGATTTTGGAGAAGAATTACAAGACGTGGTTGGCCTCGACGGATGACGGTGCCATGGTGGATGATGATACTTCGGGAAAGAAAGGAGGTGATTACATGGATACGGTAAAGGAGAAGATCGACCTTGTACTGAAGGAGACGGGCCTTGCCGACAAGAGAGCTGGGAAATGTGATCAAAACGATTTCCTCAAGCTCTTGTACGCCTTCCATCAAGTTGGTATCCATTTTGCCTAGGGAATTTTTTCTCTCTCTTTATGCCATTGATTGTATGGATATGCTAATCTATCTTCTCTTTGTACTCTTTGTCGTGTCACGCTCTATGAGCTCACCAACGCCGGTCTCCTCCAGCTTGTCCTCCTCGATGCGCACCTGCTCTCTTCTCTCCCACCACCTATCCTGACAGAGGTCGAACGAGTGCTTCTTGAGATGCTTACCCCTTGCGTCTCTGTTATTAGAGATGGCCCACTCGAGGAACTGGGCACCGGTTCTGACGTAGAAGGTACGAAGAGATTCAAATGCCTTTGGATGAGGTAACCATGGTCTTGGGTCTGGGATTTCAGGTTCATCTTCGATAACTTCCTCCTGCTCTTCCTCTTCCTCAGCAACAAGCTTCTTGTCACCATCAGCTCCTTCATCGTCGTCATCGTCGTCATCGACGTCATCCTCATCCTCATCGTAGAAGTCATCATCGTCGTCATTATCACCTTCAGCCTCGGCCCTCTCCACTTCTTTCAAGTCCTCCCAGTACACCTTGAGAGAATCCAGCTTTCCCAGGTCAATGGAGTACAAGCTGTCAATGGAGTAATCCTTCTCGCCAAGTTCCCAAACACCACCAAAGATGAATAGAGTGTCATCGACCACAGCAGTGCTGGCGTTGAATCTCGGGTGCGGCATTTTACCTCTAAGTTCGTACTGTACCTTCTCCTCCTCGACATCATCCTGTGCCTCGAGCTTTCTCAACTCGTTTTCAATTTCATCATCATCATCATCTTCACCACCTTCATCAGCCAAGTTGGCCTTTTGTAACAGTGCATTTAGAATCTCCTCCAGGTCCTCATCTCTGTTTTGCTTCTTCATCTTCTCTTGCTTCTTCTTACCAGTTCTCAACTGCAATGAGTACCATCTGTTCATCTCAACAGAGTAAGTGTATAGATCGTTGTAGAACTGAGATTCCAAGCTTTCTTCAGTCTCCTCGTAGTCAAAGACACCACCGAAAAGAACACCACGACCTTTATGATGTACCATGGAACAACCCACCCTAGCACTGGGTTGGAATCCTTGCTTTCTTCTTCTTTCCCATCTTATTGCCGACATGTCGCTCTTCATCTTCAAAGTCCAACAATCACTGAGGATTTTCCCCTTTTGAAGACCTTTACCAGCTTTCACTTTGCAGTATCCTCCCCAAAGGACTGCACCATCTGCATGTGGTATGAGGGAGTGACCAGATCTTGCATCAGGCACCGGATGGTTTGGAGGGAATTCAATTTGTTTCCATTTGTAGGTTGTAACGTCAAAGACCCAAAGGTCATGGAGATACGTTGTCGAGCCACCAAGGTCTCTAAAGCCACCAGAAAGGATGAAGTAATTCTTCCATACGGTGATTCTATGGCCCGATCTAGCAGAGGGTCCGTTTTTTTGCTCAATCTTGGTCCATTCTTTGTTGGAGGCGTCAAGAAGCCAAGTGTCAGAGTAATGATAAAAGGTGTTCTGTTTGGGGCTCGAGAACTCACCCCCATGGATCAGGATCACGCCAGATGGATGAGCTGCAATAGCAGCCGAGCTCCGAGGCATGGGACTGTTCTTGGAGGTGATTTTCTTCCACTGGTCATTGTCCAGGGAATATATAAAGAGCTCGTTGTAGAAGGCAGAGACCCCTTCGACGGTGTTCTCACCACCAAAAATGAAGAGCTCTCGTTTCCCATGCGATGGGGTAGCCACCATGCACGCGTTGATACGTCTGCCTGGTCTTGTCACGGAATCAGTGTGGATCGCATCAAAGTCCTCCTGCTGCTGCTTGTACTGTGCCAGCACCGTCTCGATGTCCAGGTCGTCCAGGTCGTCCTCATCGTCGCCCATCTTCTTGGCCTTCTTCTTGTCCTTGACCTCGGACTTGGCCACAGCCTTCTTACTCTTGAGCTCTGCACGGGCCTTCTTGGCGTCCTTGTCCTTCTTTCCCTTCTTGGCCATCTCTCTGTCTCTCTCTCTTTGATGCTGATGAGCGCATGTGCTCATCTCGTGAAATTTTAGATGATTTCCGCGAACGCGTTCTAGAAACACAAACAGAGCAAAACAACCAAACGCACCGGAAAGACGGACGAGGCGACGGACGGGGAGAGCAGAGGCGATGCTCAAGCGCAAGAACGAGGAGGACAACAACGACACGGCGAAGCGTGTGGCGCTGGACGCTGAGTTTCCCGAGGAGAGTGCGGAGGGAGTGGAAGTGGAGGCGGATGAGGAGGTGGATGAGGACATTGACCATCCCATGGGGGAGCCCAAGAGCCCCGCAGCCCCGACGTATCTCTGTCTCCGGATGCTCTGTCTCGCCAAGGAGGCCGGGCTTGTCGTGGGAAAGGGCGGCGAGAAGATCAACCGCATCAGAGCAGTCTCGGGCACCAGGATCAGGCTCAGCGACAACATCAAGGGCGTCGCCGAGCGTGTGATCTACGTCAGCGGGCCCTCCGAGAGCGTAGCGAGGGCGTTTGGGCTCATTGTGCGTGCCATAGTGGGCGAGGAGGAGGACAAAGCCTCAGGGGCAGACGCAAGACCATATGAGTTACGACTGTTGGTGCCTCACAACACGATTGGCTATGTCATTGGGAAACAGGGAACGAGGTTTCGCCAGATCGAGGAGAGCTCTGCAGCGGTGCTCAGCGCAGACGCTGAGAAGTTACCACTCTCCACTGACCGCTGTCTTGTGATACGGGGTGTTGCGGACGCCATACACATTGCAACATACTACGTTGCGCAGACGGTGTTGGACTGCAAGCCTCTGGTGAAGGGAGACTCTGTATTCTACGACCCGGTTAAGAGGAGCTTCAGCAGCAAGATTCCCGATAGGATGATGTTCAACAACATGATGGGCTTTGGTGCGATGCCCTCACTTGGTGCTCCAGCGATGGGACAACCTCATTTCGCAGCACCGTTCCATGCCAACAACATCGGTCAGGGACTCCCGCAAGCCAATGCTTTAAGCGGGTTCATTACACAGGTGCAGATGGGTCCATTGTCTTTGCCCTTGGGTGACGCAAAGCTCACAAATGACCTCTACATCCCAAACGAATACGTGGGCAACGTGATTGGCAAGCTGGGGAAGACAATCAAGCTGATAAAGGAACAGTCCGGCTCCAATGTGGTGATTGGTGAGCCTCAGCCCGGGTCGACACAGAGAAGGGTGACCGTATACGGCACAGCATATGGGAACCAGGCTGCAATCTTCTTGATCAACAACAGAATCAACATGGACAAGAAGGCCAACGAGGCAAAGGCCCAACAGCTCAAGGCCAGTCACGAGCCCACTACACAAGAGACACCAGCAGCAGATGATGACACCAGCGGGGCCATGGGAGCGATGGCTTTCGAATGAATTGTTACGATACATTGTTTTTACGTAGTTCTTTCCCATAGTAGCCTTATCACAACTCATCCTTAGGCTCTCCCGCAATGCCCACCAGCTCCACGGTGAAGGTGAGCTCCGCATCTGGTGGAATAACACCACCAGCGCCTCTCTTTCCATAGCCCAGGTGCGATGGGATGGTGAGCTTGCGCTTCTCGCCAACGCACATCCCAAGGACACCTTGGTCCCAGCCTTTGATCACCCTCCCAACGCCCAGCTCGAACGAGATGGGATCACGCTGGAGAGAGGAGTCGAAAACTGAACCATCAGAGGCAAGAGAACCAGTGTAGTGCACAGAAACGGTGTCTCCATTGACGGCCTTGCGGGTGCACTGCTCTTCTGGGACCTTATTGAGAATGCCTGTTTCGGGGGTTCATGTTAGCCAACTTAAGGGGGAAACAATTGGGAAAAACTCACCAATCTGGAGCTTCTCAGAGGAAGCAGCAGCCAGTACAAGAAGAGAGAACAGTGAAAGGGCAATCGAAGCTGCACGGGAGAAGATCATTACTTGTGTCAGTATTGTGGAGTGTTATCTCGAGATGAAAGTTCACACATTCGCGAATAACTTAAAGCCTACGATGATGTTGACTCTATGACAAAATTTCTCTTTCTATGCTTATTTGGATCTCTTGGAACTCAACCAGTTGAGGAAGTCGAAGAAGATCGAGCTGGTGACACGCGCGTTCTTCTTCTTCCACCACTGCTTCAAGAGATCGGTATACAGGTCGATAATGGCATCCATCGCCGCAGGGTCTGCAGAGATGATCTGCTTCGCAATAAAGATCGAACATTGCGAAGAGCTGAGGTTGAAGTCGTTGGTATTGGATGTTCTCAAAACGTCTTTGTGAATCGAGGAAAGCAGTCCAAGAAGTCTTTCAGTGGAGGCTTCCGCAATTTCTGGCTTGGCCTTGCAAATCCGGTTCTTCAACAGCTTGTGAATCTTCACACCAAGCGACTTGTCCTGTGTGATCTTGAGCGCCTTGAGCAACGGAGACACCGTCTCAATGACATAGTCACTGTTTGGGTTTTTCTTCACGTAGACGTCGAGCAGCTCCACCACACGATGCTTGAACAGGATGATACTCTCCTTGGCATCTTCTTTCTCCAGTTTGCGCTTGTTGCCAGTCTGTACTTGGTTCAGCGCCTCACGACGATGTTGGAAGATCTTGGAGAGTTGTCCATCGATCTCCATCATCTGTTCATCGTCCATTGACTCATCTGATAGGTCATCGTCATCGTCATCGGATGACAAGATAACCTCTCCATTGTGTGGGATTCTTAGTGCTTCTGCGAGGGCCACATTGGTCTTCTTTTCCACCTGGGCAACTTGGTCATCGGTTTCAGAGACGGAGTCCTCATCCTCAGTGCCATCGGAACTTTGTTCACCTTCCTCCTCCTCCTCCTCCTCCTCCTCTTTATCATGGCTATGTTCGTGATCGCTCTCTTCATCGTCCTCCTCACCTTCCTCCACGTATTCGTCTTCGCCTTCAAACAATTGTCTTTGACCCTCCTTATTCTCCTTTGTGACAAGGACGTCAAACAACACACGCAGCCCTTCCAGGTTGACCTTGTCACACCAGTTTTCCCAGATGATCAAGCTCAACTTCTTCAACAGAGAGCTCTTTTGTGACATGAAATTCATCAGAATCTCCACAATCCCCAAGACACTATCCTCTTGGTCCTCATCGTCTTTGTTCTTGTTGGCGTAGTAGTATTCGTGCAGCTCTGCCAATGTGTTTACAGATTCAGAGTCCCCAGAGTACAACTGGAGCAACACCATTGAGAACAAGAGCTCAAATACCAACAGTCTCGAGTTATCACTATACTGAGACTCTCTCTTGCTTCTAATCTTCTTCAAGATCTTCAAGGACTTTGTGCGGACAGCGTCTAATTCCTCATCGAATTGCAAGAGCGGTTTCTTCCCGGCCTCGAGGAAATCTAACAATGACCCCAGTGTCTTGTATGACCAGGTTTGGTTATCCGTACGGTTGATCGAGATGACATCGGACAAAATCGACGTGAGTCTCTCCTGTGCAAAGTCCACAATCGGGTCCTGTTCCTCTTCGAAAGCACTTTGTTTGAAGTATGCTTTTTCAATCATGGCCTTCAAAACGACATCGACCCATTCAACTTCACTGTTCTTATCCAGCTGAGGTTTTTTAGCACGCACGAGGTGCAGCAGTTGATCGATGGCCCATTTCTGAGTCTTGACTCTGACATCGACCTCCGTTGTCTGTTCATTGAGCACCTTGATGAAAAGCTGTGCCAGGGTAATATTTGCAGTCTTTGCAGCGAGGAGCAATTCTGCCGTTTTAGATTTGGTCAGTCTGTCGAAATGCAAGTTGCCATATGGGCCTATGAGAAGGCATTCCAAGGTTGGAACAGCCTTTGAAGGTTCTGCGGATGCAATGTCAGAAATGACACGCAAAGTCTTCTTGGCAATCTTGTTCAGCATTCTGTTGGAGTCCGAAGTGTGGTTGATGAGGGTTCTCATGAAATTTTGCGTGAAGAGGGATGGCACCACCTCAGGAGCGGAGTGGATGTAGAAGAGTTCAAACACCTCGAATCCCCAGTACTTGCGTTCATTGGAGGATTTCTCCGAGAAGAAACCTTCATCGATTATCGTTTTCCAAAACTCTGGTATCTGGATTGTTTCAGAAACGGTGGTCTTGTCATTGGATTTTGACTTTTTGGACTTTTTGTCGTGGTACTTCTTTCTCTTTTTAGAGTCCTTCACCTGCTCTTCCCCTGTATCGGATTCAGAAGTAAGCTCTGCAACGATCAACTGCCAGACGAAATGCAAACGTGGTGACCATGTGCCCTTCCTCTTGGAGTTCTTCTCACCATCGGCGGCATCGTCACCATCGTCGTCACCGGTGGATATATCCTTGAGTACTTTGGACAAGAGCGAAAGGTTTGAAGGGTGTAGTGGGTCTGCATGGTTCCATGTCGAATTGCTGAAAGAAATCTCGGAGATCTTGGATCTGGAACTCTGTGGGACTGCAAGGAACAGAGCCAAACCTTCTGTAGTCAAAGAGAGGTTGTTCTGGTCGAGTTTCTCAAAGATGTAGAGTATGAGATCATTGTCCAGCTTATCGTATACGGCCTTGAGGAAAGTGAACACCGAGTAAAGTGCTGGTTCTCTGATCCACGATTTGGTGCACGACAGCTCAATCAAGTTGTCAATGAACAGTCTGAAATCATCGCCGTTGACGTTGGTGAAGACACCTGCATTGGTGTTGGAGATGCATTGCAATCCAAAGAGCTTTCCAAAAAGCACAGCACGTTCCTCTTTACCATTCATCGAGGCTGCAACTTTAGTGTGCTCGTTGATCAGAGCCATGAGCTCTGCAAGCGAGAGAATGTTTCCTGTGTATCTGATACTGATGATCTCCGTGAGAGCGGTGGAGAAGCCGATACGGGCTGAGCCTCTCGAGGAGGAGAGGCCCTTGATGAGTCTCTGGATGGCGTACTCCCACTCAGCGGCATCCGTCGTGGCGTTGAGCTCGTTGATGAGCTGCACGGCGGCACCGATGCGCTCATCCTCGCGGTCGCTCGCAAGCCTGTAGTAGTGGTCTCTTGAGACGGCCATTCGTAGTGTCGTAGAGGCACAGCGCACAAGCGAAGTAGCAGCTCATCTCTGTCATCTCTGATCTCGCGTGGACAGCTAATTTTCCAAAACAAAAAAGGCCGGGTGACCCCCCACATTTCCACCAATGCTCACCACATACCATGATTACCGCATCTGGAAGTCAATTGATGAACAAATCAGCGCCAGCGAAACTCTGAGAAAAAACACCGAAGGGGCTTCGAGACACCACGAAACCACTCCCGCACAGCCTCTACACAATGTCCACCCCTTGGAGAAAAGCCGGCTTCTCGTGAGTACTCCACAACTTCCCTTTCCGCTGTGTCTTCCCTCTCGCTGTCCAATTGAGCCGACACGGCCCGGGCCCCCCCCCCCTTGACACACCCACACCCACCAGACAACCAGGACTAACACCCACAGTTTCAACAAGTACCTGCAGGTTGCAGCCAAGACCACAAGAAACGCCCTCAAGCCAGAGCTCCAGACCAACCAGGTGCTGGCGAGAGGCAAGACCGAGGCCAAGGTGATCAAGTACGAGAATGGAGCTCCTACCGAGGCCGTTCCACTCAAGGTGTAATGACGCTGGGACACAAACACCACACTGAAAATGCTTACGATACATTATATGCGGGCAGTAGTACCAGACCCTTCTGTCACGGAGGGTTCGCTGTGCTGTAGAGCTCTCATGGCTGAATTGAATCACCTCTTTCTCTGGAGTAAACCTTCAAATTAGTCGATTTTCCCGAACGCCCTCTCCACTATCAACCTCAAAGCTGAGACCAGGAACAGAACATGCTTCAACTGCCCCTGCGGCTGTGCAGACCCAGGCTGTGCCCACCAATGCACACGAGGCTGCTGTCACACGCTGCTCTGGGATGCCGTGCAATTCTCAGCACCAGAGCAGTGCTCAGACCCTCGTTGCGTCCATCGTACCTGGCATCAAGCCCGACGGTCGCTTCACTACGAATGTACTCCCAACGCATCGTGGACAAGGGCAACCCCAACGAGAGCCATGGAATGAGACAACAAGACCCGAAGAAGAAGAAGAAGAAGGGTGAGACAAAGAATCAGAACAAACCGGGCCTGGGCCCCGTCTGGCCCGATCTCCTGAAGCTCATGAAGCTTGCCAGGAGAGACGTCAAACTGCTCGCATGTGCCCTCACGCTGTTGTTGGTCTCATGCATGGTGAACATGACCATGCCGCGGGCGTATGGCCTGGTACTGGACGCTACAAAGCACGCGTTCGATGGCCATCTACCGGATAACATCGCCTTTGGGCTCGCCATGCCGGAGTTCATCGGAGTACTGGCATGCATCCTACTCTTGGGAATCGCCTCAGACTATGGAAGAATCATCCTCATGAGAGTGCTCGGTGAGAGCCTAGTCTCCCGTTTGCGAGCAGGGGTGATAAAGAAGACGATGGCCCAGGATGCTGAGTTCTTTGACTCCCACAAAGTTGGTGACCTCATCTCCAGGCTGGGCTCTGATGCCTACGTCGTTTCCAGGTCAATGACCCAGAACATCAGTGATGGATGCAAGCACGTGATAACAGGCGGTGTCAGCATCGCCAGCTTGTTCCTCATCTCGACACAACTGGCATCGGCAGTGTTCATTTTCCTGCCTGCGGTGCTAGTGGGGACTCTCATCTTTGGCTCCAAAGTGAGGGTCATTTCCAGAGGGATCCAAGAGGCCACGGGGAACCTGACAAAAGTTGGTGAAGAGCAGCTCAGTGGCATCAAGACCGTACAGTCGTTTGTCGCTGAACAAAAGGAGCAGCGCAAGTACAACGAGGCCATCAAACGCGTCTTCAAACTGGGCGTACGTGAGGCTAAACTCAACGCAATGTTCTACTCATCAACATACACAATCTCTGATGCAACGTTTTTGGTAATACTGGCTTACGGTGCTCAGTTGGTGGTGTCTGGTGCACTCTCCTTGGGCGATCTCGCTGCGTTTATGCTTTACGTACAACACTCTGGGAGTTCCATGTTTGGTCTTGCCTCTTTCTACTCGGAACTCATGAAGGGAACAGGAGCTGCGTCTCGTCTCTTTGAGCTTGTCGAAAGAGAACCATCGATAAATGCCACCAGAGGAATCCCAGTACCGGGAAAGCCCACGGGAGAGATTGAATTCCGAAACGTTGGCTTCTCATACCCTACAAGACCCAAGATCTCCATATTCACAAAGCTGTCCTTCACAGTCCCTAGTGGGTCCAACGTCTGTATCGTTGGTCCATCAGGGAGGGGCAAATCCACAATAACATCCCTGTTGTTGCGTTATTACTCACCAAAGAGTGGTGAGATCCTCCTCGATGGACATGATATCACCAAGTACAATGCCAAATCGCTAAGGCGCCATTTGGGAGTTGTGCAACAGGAACCCATCCTCATGTCGGGCACGATCCGAGACAACATCACTTTTGGCCTCAAGGGCAGCGTCCCGGAGGAACAGGTGGTAGAAGCGGCCATCAAGGCCAACTGCCATGACTTCATCTGCAAGTTCCCCGATGGATACGACACCATCATCGGACCACGTGGTGCTTTGCTCTCTGGTGGACAGAAACAGAGGGTGTCCATCGCAAGGGCCCTGATAAAGAACCCATCGGTGCTTATCCTCGATGAGGCCACATCTGCCCTTGACACAAAGAGTGAGCATGCCATCAACCTCACCTTGCAAAAGCTCATGCGTGACGAACACATGACCACGATATCCATTGCCCATAGATTGAGCACGATAAGACAGGCCGATATGGTCATCGTGCTTGGGTATGATGGAACGGTGGCAGAATCTGGTAAATTCACAGAGTTGTATGTCAACACGAACAGTGCGCTGTTTAGACTGCTCCATGAGGAGAGAGTGGAACATCATCTACCAGCACAGGAACAACAGAAGGATGGTCATCATATGGAACAGCCCTCTGATGAATTCTTGAAGAGAGAGATCATCAAGGGGATTGAAGATACAACTTTCCAGGAGGTGAAGGAGGAGATGCGCAAATGAGAAATTTTTTGCACGCAACTCACACGGTTACATACCCTACATATAGTTAACGAGTTTAATAAGGTTTCATTTCCCATGTCATTGTTTTCATAGTTTTAAGGTCTCCAAATTTCCCTAGCTGGTTCATCTCTGACGCCAAGAGATGAACCCATCCTCAATGAACGCCTTGACGGTGACCCAAACGATAATCTTGACCCACTGCGTTGGCCCATCTGGGAATTGCTGCGTTGTCCCATCCTTGAATTACTGCGTTGGCCCATAATCTCCCTGATGGGTGTTGGTTGTGGGAGCAGAGATCTTCGAGAAGAATGCTGTAGTCTCACGGGCGTCTGCGTTATCACCGAGTGTCTTTGTGTAGGAGAAGGAATCGATGGTTTGTTGCCCTTTCTGAACCCAAGACTCGACAATGCTCTCCCATATCCAACACCCATCCTGCCATCTGATAGGGAGGTCTGGTTCAAGGGTCTTTCAAGGCCCATGCGGGACACAGGTCTCGGTATTCTCGATCTCATGTTGACACCAGGTATAGGTATGTTGGATTGAGTATACATCGGGAGAGGTTTCTCAGCGGGTACATTCACGGTTCTGTGATGCCTTATCGGCACCGGTGTGTCGTATTCACTTGGAGTTCCACCCATCAGTTGGTTCAATGTTTTCTCATGGCTATCTTTAACAGGTGTGTTGTCCATAATGGGCGACAGTTGTGCAAACGGACCACGTTTCATGGGTGATCCAGAAATGTATGTGACAGTGAGATGCGATCGTACCGGTGATAACTCAGGACTTGACATTGCTTCTTCTGGACCGAGTTGTGGAATGTCAGCTGATAATAGGGTCTTCAAATCTGGTATTCTCTTGTCAGGTATCTCCTTGGCCTTTGAGTTAGCGTCATCAATCTGGTTGGCCTTGACACTATTCGTCAGTACCTTGGAAGTCGGTTTTTCTGGTCTCTTTGCCGATGTTGGGTCACCTTCAATCATCACCGGTTGGATGTTCATCTTGTTGAATAGGAACTGTCCATATGCGCTCTTCCGTTTCTCCTTCTTCGTTCTATCCTCGCCAGATTTATCCTCAGTGGGGACACTTCTAGAAATCTCCTTCAAGGATAGCTTCTTGAAATTTTGTGCCATCGCCTCGTCTTCATCCTTGACTGCATCATCTCTCTCTATCATGTTTAGATATGCCTGTGGTACATTACTCTTCACGCCGAGCCATTGAGCAGCCAATTCATTGCTCTTCTCCATTGTTCTGATGTCAAGGAGCTCCTCGTCGATGGCCTCATTGATCAAGATGAATGTATTTTCCACGATATCGGTAGTATATTTGAGTCTTTTGTAAACCTGTGATTTGATGTTGCTGTCATCGTCAAGCCTTTGAATCTTGAGGATCTCCTTCTCAACGTTCGTAACCAAGAATGACATCTCCGTGTTCAAATAGCTGAATATTTCACTCCAGCGCTTATCCACAAGCTCGTATTTCAGGTCGTTAACCTCGTTCTCTAGGAATTTCATCTCTTTGATCAAGGACTCGTACTTATCGCTAATCTTCTTGGTGTCAGCAAAGTTTGTTGTGCCATACCTGGTTTTAAAATCATCGATCCTTGTGGGGATGAAGCTGAGACTCGCATCGAGAGGATCCACCATCGTTTTCAGCTCGAGGTATTCTTCGTAAAGTTCGTTATCAATTTCGTTCAACAGGGGCAACCGAAGCTGATTCCTCTGTTGAAGGAGTTTTTTGGTCAACATCTCCAAGTTGAAGCTTGGGGCATGGCGCACTGGCGAGCTGAATCTCTTTTCATGGATCTTGAAACACTTCTTCAGACAGTGCTCGAGCTCACTGTTGATCGAGTTCATCATCGAGTTGTAGATGTCATTGTATTCGATGCTGACGTCGATCTTGGACTTCAAGGCGAAGAGATATCCTCCTTTGATATCGAGGCTGAGTTGGCTGAGCTCGTCCAGTTTATCAAACACTTCTGTTGTTGCCATTGCATCTTCTGGCAAGTTGTTCTCTAGTAGGTTGAGCGCTTGCAACACCACGGAATCTATGGAGTCAACGTTTCTGTAGATGTCGTAGAACTTATCCTTGCCATCAATGAGCCAGCGAACGTCCATCAAGCCATCCATGGAGCTGATGTTGGCAATACTCTGTTGGACACGGGTGGCATAGCCCAGCATGTCATCGATCACCGTCTCCAATCTGCGGAGGTCAAATGGCCCCAGATGCGCCACGGTCCTGAAGAAGCTGAACTCCGGACCCACGGTGAGGAGCTCTGACAGTTTTAGTGCCATGGAAAGGGGAACAGTTTCGTAGTGTGCTTGGATGACTGTCCTCACTGGTGGATATGTGGTGGTGGGGATTTTGGTTAGGCTTCTATTTACACTCTGATGCAATTGTTTGAGCTGAGCTTCCTTTGTTTACGTTTCAGATCACCACCGGGTAACACCACCCACAGGGTTGAGGGAAGCTGTCGATGAATAGAAATAGAAATAGAAATAGAAATAGAAATAGGATAAATACAGAGATACGAATAGTCACTTCTTGGAGTAGTCCACCGTGTCCTGGCCAAAGGTCCTCGTGAGGATGCTGTTCTGGTCTCTGTCCCTGACCTCTTCTTCGGAGAACGGGCGGATGCTCCCGTCGGTCATGACCTCACCCAGCTGGACCCGCTTGGTCTCACCGAGACCAACTGTGTGTTAGCTTTGAACCATATCGTTGAAGATATATATATCTATTATGTATGCAGTAACTCACTCCTTCTGTACAGCTCCATGGTGGTCACCGCTAGCAGTGGCAGCCCTAGAAACATGAGCCTTACGCTATTGTGCCTGTCAGCCTTCTGAACCAACATCGTCTCCAAAAACCTTGGCTCTTGTAACAATATGAACACTTACGCCTTGCTTCGATCAAACACCTCTCTGGGAAGATGTGGGTAGTGTTTCTTAAAGTCAGCCTCCCTCATCTACCGGTGATTGCTGTCGATCAAGGGGGGGGAGGGGGGCTGGAGGATTTTCCAGTCAAATCCGATCAACGTTACTCCAAGGAAGGAACAAACAATCTACAGTCACCAAACAACAACAACAACAGATCCGGACCCTGGCTGTGCGCACTCTCACAGTCTCAGCGTACATCGTACATCGTACACCACGAGCTTCTCACAATCACAATTGCCGGATAACGCGCAAGTTCCCGGGGGAAGTCTGATAAGCATGCGTTGATCAGCGAGGGTATAAAACGGCCTCTGGTGCTGTCAATGCCATGGAGACCATCAGGGTCAACTGCTCAGCATCCGATGACAGGTTGTATTTTGTCGCGCTACCGCTACGGCCTTTGGCACTGCTAATGTGCTGCATCACGCTCATCCTCTCCAAGTACATGGGCCCAGCACCAGGACTCAGAGCGCTTCACCACCGCATCGCGCACAGTCAACACCGGGCTCATCTCCTCCGCGATCGTGTAGTTGTGGATCTGGCCAGCCTCGCTGCTCACCTCTGACCATTGGGTTTACAACTACCGCATTAGCGGGGGTACTTGTACGCCGTCATGGGTACCATCCAAATGGTCACCTTCGCCCTGCTGGTCATCGAGATCAAGCGTGTGGCACCAGCATGCCACAGAGTTGCTGAGATCATCAGGGCCAGATATGAGCCTCCTTCGCACTGGATGTATCTCTTCTACGTCACCGCTCATGGTGGTATCCTGTCTCCTGCTGGGTGCCTCCCAAGGGCGCAACGCCGCCACGGGGATCAACATCATCGCTGTAAAATTCCTCCTCCCCCCTGGGAGTGTGTATCTACACCTCTGTGGTGTCTGCTGGCTCACAATCCCATGGGCCTTGGGAAAAGGTGGTGGTCTTGCTGTAAGAGCACTGCTCATCTCCCCAAGCTTCCACACCTATCCTTAAGAGCTCACAGAGGCTGACGCAAACGCTGGCCTTCCAGTCATCTATGCCTTTGGTGCTATCTTGGGCAAATCTGGAGCTGCAGCTTCTGTGCTCACCTTGTCCATGAGTGTCACCAGTGCCATGTCTGCAGAACTCATCGCCTTCTCCTCAGCGGCCACTTTTGACGTATACAGAGGCTACATCAACAGAGATGCCACTGGACCACAGCTCGTGCGCTTGTCCCACTACGCAACATCGGTGTTCTCCCTCTTTGTCGCATGCATCTCGATCATCTTCAACTACATTGGTGTCTCTGTCGGATGGCTCATCAGCTTCTACGGCATTGTCGTCGCCCCAGCTGTCGCCATCATCACATACACACTGTACTGGAAGAAGACCTCAGACTTTGTCTGCACCTACGGGCCACCGACCGTCACGCTCATGGGGTTTACATGCTGGATTGGCGTAGTAGCAGCCTATGGTGACAACAAGGTGAACAAAGTCACCCTTTTGTCCGCTGAGGCTTCGATCATTGGTATTTTTGCCAGTGCCGGTTGCTCGATGCTGAGCTCAAGGCAATGTTGACCACCCATGAGGAGGAGCGGATCCTCAAGAGAGCCTCCAAGATCGCCATCGTGCTCAACATCATATTGATCTGTGGTGGTTACTTGATCGTTCCATTGGCACTGTATGGTTTCAACTACACTTTCTCAAAGAAGTAGTTCACTTCATGGGTGATCATCATGACGATATGTTTGTTGCTGGCATCTATCTATATCATCGTGTTCCCAATCTGGTAGGGAAGAAAGCATATCAAGATGCTTCTCTTGGCCATATTCAAGGGCGTTCCTGTGCAGGAGGGCGATGAGGTGCTCAAGTCTTCTAAATTATCAGATGATCCATAGGCGGTCCACGTTGACAACGAACCAAAAGACTAGACTAAATTTTGTAGATTAATTGCACGGTTTTATCGTTACAAACTATCTAATCGTCATGATCTTGGACATTTGCTTCCCGTTGGCAATGACACTCAGATGCTCCCTCTTTTTGCTCTGGTTGAACACTCTGTAGAACTTCAAGTTTTCGTCACCACCAACGGTGGCCAAAGTGGACCCATCCGGTGAGAGCTGGCCACAGATGATCCGCGAGTCGTGTGCGTTCTCTATCTCAGCCACTTTGATGCGATGCTCGTATGAATAGACACTGATGCTGTTGTTTGGATACCCACCGGTGGTGACGATCTCCCTTCCAAAGGAATCAGAAGACCCCCAAAACAAAGAGGAGATCTGCGACCCGGTGTCGATGCTGTTCACCCTGGCACCAGTGGTGGTGTTCCAGAAGTGTATATGTTTGTCCGATGAACCCCCACCTGTAGCCAAGAGTGAGGTGATGTCTGGGTTCCAGGCCAAGGCCTTAACTGCAGCCATGTGAGCAGTCTTGGTGAACTGTGGGACCGAGGATCTACTGTCCCAGATGCACACTGTGTTGTCGTTGGACCCCGACGCGAGCTGAGAGCCGTCGCTGCGGTACTCCAACCCACAAACTTCACCCAAGTGACCATTCATGGTGTTGATGGTGTGGTTCTTGATTCTGACATCGTTGACAAAGATCTCTCCAGATTTGGCACCAGCGGTCACCAAATGACTAGACCAACTTTGTGAACCTATTCTCACACCTGCCTGTGTTCTCATGGTTCTCAATCTCGAGGAGGTCTCGATGTCCCATATCTCAATCGACCCGTCCTCTTTCCCGATGGATAGGTAAGAGCCATCGTCGGACCATCTAACGGATGCGATGTTGAAATCACACTCGCTCAATACTTGAACAGACCCTGTCGATGCACTCCATACATAGCAGCTGTTCTCCAAGGCGATGGCTAAATGGTTATCGCAGGACCAACTCAAGAGATTCAGGTAGAAGTCATCGATCAACCCTGGAGCATCGAGCACCCTCTCAGGGTTCGAGGATATCTTTCTCGATCTGATCGGCTCGATGGTGGACTTTTGTCTTGTAAAGTTGGAATTTTGGGTCATTTGAATCATGGACTTGCTCAATGGCGGAGGCGGCTGGTATTGTAAGATCCTTTGGCCTACTTCGATACCACATGCGCTGGCCACAGATCTCTTATAGATCATTTGTGATTGAGCTTTGATGTGCTCCGATGGCGACGCGTTTGGTGGGGGTATATGTTCCTCTGTGGAGACTCTGCTGTTGGATGATGTGAATCTCGATGGGATAAAACGGTCTGTAGTTGGCTGCAACGACGAGGCATTCGAAGAGCCGCTTCTCTTTAGTGTCTGGTAGATCTTTGCATGGTCCCAGTCGGGCTTGACAATGTTCAACTTTGTGGGCGATGTCAACGAAAGTGTGGATCCATGGCCCTTGGCAGACTTTGGAGATCCTCCCGGGTACCTCAAAGTGGTGGTTGTGGTTCTGTGGTGATGTGTTGATCGAGGCGATTCAAGCACCGTGGAGGACATTGTGTGGGACCTGTCCTATAACGGAAAATAGAGCTCAAAAGACAGTTCTTCCCTCGGCCCAGGGGTAGTGTGGAATGTTTCAGGGATCGCAAGCTCAGAGCAAGGAAGTTGACACAAAACGAAGGAGGTTATGTCTCTGAGATCTCTTTGTAAAGGTCAGTAGGTGTGCGACGAAATGTGGGAAGGGGAGGCAGTCTGTTCCAGCTATTTCGCCTCAATTTCGTTTTGTGCCCTTTAGCAAACAATTGACAATCCGGGGGCTCTGTCGGCCCGTTTCCCCTTATGAAAGAGTTTCGAGAAGTTCTTTTGGTGCCATGTCTGTGTTTACTTTATTCCCGATTAGGAAGTGTAATTGACGTGTTGTGAGCCCGTGCACACGGAGAATGTCGTGGTGTTCGGGTGCAGCGGTATCCAGCGAAACGGTCGTCGGTTCGAGGCTGAGAAGTGGAGCAGTGGCTTAATGGCAAGCATCACCACTTAGATTGGATACAGGAGATGGATGAGTTTGTAGTTTCTAGGCATAAATTACAACTCCTGTTAATGCCCATCGGTGACCTCACCGACAAGTCCATTAAAAGAAAGTTTGCGTCAGAAGCCCTGCAGTGCAATGGCAGCGACACTATGCACCGGGGCCCTCGAGCAAGCCCGAGTAACAGCCCCAGCACCTGAATCCAAAAATAAGAGTAACGAATAAGAAGTCCTCAGTGAGGACATTCCAGTTGTTACACTGAAAAGAACAGATACTACACTTGATCTAAGCCAAAAGGCAAAGAGATCTTGGGGAAAAGAGAAAGGAGGAGAAGGAGAAAATTTGCCGCCAAAGCTTTTTTATATGTGCGCGGTTCTCACCAGTGCAATCAACATCCGCACACCAATCGGTGGGCCACACACAAGACCAGAGGCCGGGTAATGCATGCGCCCCACACCGGCGTTGCTTTGGAGTTTTGAGCCGAAGAACAACGGGGACAGGGCCTGGCGAGAGAGGAGGACAGAGAGAGGAACGACATCCAGGTCATCGTCCAACATCCCAGAAGCTGGACACACACACACAGACACACATATACACACACAGGTACACCTTTAATAGCATACATGTCTGCCATTCCCTCCATCGAGGAGCGTCTCCAAGAGGCCACCATCACGGATAAGGACCATGAGGCCGTGAAGCTCAAGCAGCGCGCAGCCGTGCACGCCATCCGCCAGTTCCTTAAGTCCAAAACGTCGTACGATGTGCTCCCTGTGTCGTACAGACTCATTGTGCTGGATACATCGCTGTTGGTGAAGAAGTCACTCAACATCCTGCTGCAGAACAACATCGTCTCCGCTCCCCTTTGGGACGCGAAGACCTCGAGGTTTGCAGGACTGCTGAACTCTTCGGACTTCATCAATGTGATACAGTACTACTTCCAGAACCCAGAACGATTCGAGTTTGTCGACAAGCTGACGCTCAACGGGCTCAAGGATGTGGAGAAGGCCATTGGCGTCGAGCCGATAGACACCGGATCGATCCATCCTTTCAAGCCGCTGTACGACGCGTGTGTCAAGATGATCGACTCCCGATCGAGAAGAATTCCCTTGATCGATGAGGATGAGGACACGCACAGGGAGATTGTCGTGTCCGTGCTGACGCAATACCGTATTCTCAAGTTTGTATCGCTCAATTGCAAAGAGACTGAGGATTTGCAGTTCTCACTGGAGGAGCTGGGCATCGGTATAAACCAGGAAATATCCACTGCAACAATGGACACACCCGTCATTGATGTTATCCAGCTGCTATCGCATGGCTCTGTGAGTTCGATTCCAATTGTGGATGAATCAAAGAAACTCGTCAACGTGTACGAGGCAGTTGACGTCTTGGGGCTGATCAAAGGTGGAATATACAACGACTTGTCGCTCAGCGTTGGCGAGGCATTGATGAGAAGGTCGGATGACTTTGAAGGTGTCTACACATGTACGCTGAAGGATCGTCTGGCAACGATCTTGGATAACATTAGAAGATCGCGTGTGCATAGACTCTTTGTCGTTGACGATGAAGGTAAGCTTATCGGTGTGGTGTCACTCAGTGACATCCTGAAGTACATTCTCTTTGGTGAAATGAATTGAAGTACAGAGCATTATTCATTCGGCACGGGGAAAATTCATTCCGTAGTTCTGTGTACTTTTTTATAAATATAGTTATTGTTTCACCAATGTGGAACCCCCAATCCCGTGAGGATCATCGTGACAATGCTGAACATTCCCTCTCCAAGAACCAGCCCACTGCTGAACACAATCATTGCGGTTTTCCCCTCTGATGTGTTGGATTTCTTGAGCCAGATGTATCCAATGACACCACCTATAAATCTGGCAATGGTGAATGATGGTGTGTTGTATATCCCCACACCAACGGCAACACCGGAGGGAAGCCATACGAGTCTTTTACCCCATACTGGATCATTTCTGTAGAGGTTCTTCAAGAGTGAGATGACACCAAAGATGAGTGCAAAACCGAGAGAAACTCTAAAGGCATACGGAGGAAGTCCTTCACCGGTGACAAGTCTTGAGCAGTCGATCCATATCACAGCGGTGGGTATTCTAAAGACCTTATTCGGTATCTCGTACACAACGTTGTAAACTCTGTACATGACAGCTGAGAGTCCGATGGACCACACCGTGCCAATAATCTGTGCGATGAACTGTGCATATGGCGAGGCGCCGATGAGATGGCCAGTCTTCAAGTCCTGCATGAGGTCACCAGCCTGCTGGGCACCAGCTTCCGCAATGGCACCAGCAACAAGGTTCACCAGTACGGCACCCGGGTGGTTCTTAGGGATAATGAGGGCAAAGATCAACTGTGAAAGTTTGCCGATCCCACTGACAGGATTCAAGTCCGTTTCACCAAGGGCACGCACTCCAAGAACAGAGAGGAACAACGCCATGATGATTGCCACCACCATTGAATAGATGGGAACAATCTTGGTACCAAAGAGATACACCATTGTCACGACACAGAGTATGGAGGATGCGATTAGCCCCACGATCACAGTCTTTGTGCTCACCAGGTAATGTTCATTCAGCTCTTCAACTTCCGGTTCGAGGCTTTGATGTTGGCGATACCACCGGATAATTGACTGGATAGTCACAGTGACAAAACTCACCACGCTATCACTCACCATAACAGCAAGACTCACCCATAAGATCCAGCCCTGAGCACCTGTTTTCCAATCGTCGATGGGGCCTGATGCCCACTCTTTATTTTTGGCCAACGGCGCCAGTATGCCCCAGCCTAGGATGGCACCAAAGAGCATGTAGCTCACGGTGGGTAGTCCCATGATGATTCCTTGTCCAACGTATGCTGGTGATGGTTGGAGAGTCCATAGGTAGCTCGATGCGAGTTTATGGCCCAGGAATGGGATTGAGCGGATCGCAGGGATGAAGTATGCGATGACCGTGTAGAAAGACGAGAGGGAGAAAGTGGCAAGCAAGGAGCGAACGTTTGTCGAGTACATCAATGCGCTTTCAAACTCCTTCATCTGCTGTGATTCGAGCAAATGCGTCGATTCGTTGGAGTCATCAGAGTTCGGGTCTTCTGGTAGTTGAAATTCCTGTGGTATACCGTCATGTCTAACCTCGCTACCGTTCAGCACTGAGATGAGCGTTGCAGTGGCACTTCCCGAGGGGAAGGGTAGCTTTTCACGTACGACAACTTGTTTGCGCAATGGCACAGCAAAGAAGATTCCAAAGAATGCCAATCCGGTGGACCAAACAGTAAGATCCCATATGGAGAATTTGACCAGCGATCCAGTTCCGGACTCTTCAGGTCTCAAGAACTTTTCAATGGCGGGCACCACCCCAACAAACCCGTACGCCAGTGGACCCGTTCCCACTGCAACGGAGATGCTCTGTACAAACACATTTTCCACGTCAGTGAACTCGTACGATAAGCTCTTTTGGAGCTGTCTGAACAGGGCAAACGCCAATAGCGCCGATGGGAGGGACATCATCGAGACCCAGCCCGTCTGGAGGCCGAACTGGAAGTTGGACACGAGGATCATCGACCCGATAGCAAGCCCGGCCAGCGTGGCCCGCGGGGTGATCTGCCGCAGGGCGGGTTTCTCTGCCCAGGTCAGCTCCTTCCAGTGCGGGTTCATTGTAGGGGCACTGATGGGCCTCGCCTGTGAATTCTAGCGATGGTGAGCCGATGGGAGAAATTTATTTCAACTCGATAAGATACATTATTGGTAATCTTCCGGAGAGAGCCACAGTTTTTCTCTCTCCGTGCGGGTCGACGCACCCGAAAGGGGAAATAAGTCCGGTGGGGATTAACGGGCTCTCTCTGATTATCTCTCTCTGATTCTCTCACTGGTTCTCTCACTGGTTCTTCTTCTGCAGCTCCTTAGCCCGCGCCTCCTTGATCTGCGTGTCCCGGTGGAACTCCACCCGGCTCAGGAAGTCCTGCTTGCCCAGGTAGCCGTCCTTGTTGTGTTGCACCAGCTCGTCGTTCAGCCCTTCACGGTCCACAAACTGCGCAAAGTCGAGCTTCGACTTCTCCAGCGTGTTGAACTTGGGCTTGATCGACCCGTTGATGATCCCCTCCAGCAGTGGTGCTCTCTTCCTTACTATTCTCAGCTTCTGTCCCCGGTCGTTCACGAGCTTCTTCTCCTCCGCGACATCCACCTTCACAGTGCTCGATGTCTCAACCTGCTCTTTCCCGTTTAGTGTACTCAGATACTCTCTGGCCTCCGCTGATTCCCTGTCAACCCACTTCTCCTCAACGACAATCTCGCCAGCGTACTCGTACTTCCGCTTGATCTTAATCCGCTCGTTCGCCACTAGTGGTTCGTGCGTGCTGTTCCGTAGGGCACTGTTGCTGTACCCATGCTTCAGTCTCGATGCATGTTGCTCTTGGAGTCTTTTCCATGCCTCTTCGACGTCGACGCTTCCCTTGAAGCCTAACACACTCTTAAACCCGCGTCCCTCTTGTTGTTCCAACTCCCTTTGATGCCGCGTCTTGATCAGCCCACCAAAAGACGATTCGATCTTGCTGTAGTCCGCACTCTTCACTTCAGATTCCACCTCCTTGTCAAACTGTTCATCGCCCTTATGTCTCTTTGCAGGCTGTTCCTCATCGTCAGCTGGACTACGTTAGTATACAACTTCAAAGCAAGACCGAACACACTCACAGTTGTCCGACTCTGCTCCCTCGTCTTCCGGGTTGAAGTCTTCATCCTCCTCTTCGACGTACTCCTCTTCCTCCTTGTGCTGTTCTTCCTCGCTCATTGCCACAGTGTTGGGAATGTCGTGGGATTTGCACCACCAATTATCCTTTACCACAAGTTTTGATAGAAAAACCAGAGCGCCGCTCGGAGCATCACAAAAGCTCAAATGGACTTTGACCCCTTAAGCTTCTTCACCGGTGGACCGGTGCGACGAGCACCAGTTACAGACCCAGCACACAACCATGACTCTCCCGTGACTTTGCAATCGGACCCTGGGAAGCAGTCAACCAGTGGTGATGAGACCGATGACGATGAACCTCAAAACGGCATCGCCATACATATACTGGACCTTCCAACACTGAACAGGAAACTTCCCAGAGAGGTCCTCGTGACGATACTAAAACTTCTAAAACCACACCAGGGGACAAACTTCCATTCTGAAGCTTATCAAGACGATCTATCCGTGCAAGATACATTGGCATCGAAGGCAGTGGGTTTCCAACACTACGAACGATCGAGGCAATGGATGTTTTCAAACGGGTATACAAAGCTTTCAGAGGGGCTTTATCGCATCAGATTCACCCGGGATTTCTTCCCATACCTGAATAAGATCCTCTCATCGTGCTTCTCCACAGATGAAGAGATCCTGCAACTGGCCAGCCTTCGTATATCGGAGAACTGTGGTCGTACAGCTCGACCACACTTCCAGAGAAAGATCAAACTGAGGGGTTTTGATGCAGAGATACTTCTCAATGAACCGGCGCTCACCGCCGATAGTTTGGGCTTGAAAACATGGGGATCATCGCTGGTGCTCAGTGAACTTGTGGTTAGCGAGTATGATAGGCTGATCATGGATCCAGTTTTGGAACTCGGTGCCGGGACGGGGCTCGTTGGAATCACAATCGGTCTATTGGGCCATTCGGTGACCTTGACCGACCTTCCAGTGATTCTGCCCAACTTGGAGAAGAACCTGGAGCTCAATGGATTGGGCCACTTGGACAGCGATGTTCTCGACTGGACCGATCCGTCAGGTTTCATAGGAAAATATGGTGACGAGAAGTATAACACCATCGTTGTTGCAGATCCTATCTACTCATCGGAGCACCCTCGTTGGGTTGTCAACATGATTACACAGTTTCTTTCAAAGTCACCCGAAGCCAGGGTCCTTTTGCAGATCCCCATCCGAAGCAAGTTTGAAAAAGAGCGGGAAATGCTATGGCGTATACTGGACCAGGAACAACTCAAGGTGGTTGACTATCGAGTCGTGGAGGGATTTGATGATTTCGGAGCACAACAATTCATATACAAAGAGCTTCGATGGGCAAAGAATAAAACCACCTTGGACATAAAACACATTCAACAAAGTATATAGAGCTCTTATCATAGAGCGTACTCATCAAAATAAACAATATCCTTCTCATCGCCCTCGGCGCTAGCCAAGAAACTGGAGGCGTCAAAAATACTGAACCTGTCCTCCAGTCTCTCCTCTTTCAAATCCACAACGCTCTGGTATGAGGCTTTATAACAGTCCAAATTTACCTTCTCTAACTTGTCGTCATAAACCAATACCTGGCACAAGGAACGGATGTCATTCTCGATCAACTCTTCGCTGGTGACCTCGCTTTTCACGATAAAGGCCAAGATCTCAGTCACTGTGGAATAATTCTTGTAGTTCGAGGCATACAGTTGGTTGTTCTGCATATCAACCTCATTGCTGAACACATTCGGAAAAGTTTTACTTGCAACGAATCTCCATATAATCGTGAGCAAACTCTCCACAAATTCGGAATCCAGCTCACCATCGGTGAACCATGGACCACCAGTGACTTCAATCGACGGCGTGAGATGGTAGAGCATGTAGATCTTTCTCGTTGGATACTTGACAGACTTGACAGATTTGATGAACCGCTGGCCCTCTAGCGATTTGAGAGATCTGAGCACTATATGCTGATGTAAATTCGTACGAGCCTTGACAGTCTTTGTCCATATTCCTTCTCTCCCTGAGGCTTCGATGTGTGAGTAGATGATGGATTCATCAGCGTTCATGTTTGCCCTCTTGGCAGCCTCTTTTGAGTCGACAGCTTTGAAGGTAAGCTCACCATTCAGCTTGACGAGCTTCACGAGACTTTGGTTCAAAAGCACCTGCACAATGACCATCAGATCAGCTGCGGTGTCCACCTCTGCGATCTGTCGTAGCTCTGGCTCGGAAAAAAGCGTACCATCCTTCTTAGCAAGCATGGCCTCATGGAGAATCTTTGCTTTCTCCTGTTCGCTCATTGTGTGCGTTGTTTGAGAGGGTTGATACTTGGGACTTTTATGGCGATGAGCTCGATGTTTTTTTTTGTTGATGTAATTTTCTATTGAAGGCCCAAGAGCCATCGCCTTATCCGGAAAGTTAGGACTAGATGAGCTCGAGAAAGCCAAAGAGCGTGGTGATACGGCATGATCTGGACGACAGTGACAGTGAAGGAGGTACACAGGGTGGGACTGCAAAGGCTACAAAGACGGGGGGTGAGACGACGAAGCCAAAGAAGCTGAGGAGGAGGATCAAAGTGGCTTCGAAACCCGAAAGTGAGGTGAGTACTTTTGCTTCTTGGTATAGCACTCTCGTACTAACTGCTTGCAGGAGGAGACAATCGATGCTGTGGAATTCCAGGTGAAACAGAGGCCCAAGAAGAAGGCCATTTCCCTGCCGATATTCAACAACTTGGAAGGTGAGGAGACGGATGGCTCCACACACCTGGCGAACGACATCAAAAGACAGTTTGAGGAACAAAGCATGGCCAGAGATGAACCCATAGCTGAGCATTCGACACAATCAAACGACACGATTCATACGATTTTCCCAGACGAGCATATGCTAGAGCATGAAAAGCACCACACCCAACTGCAGGGGCACAAAATGGAGAAACATGTGTCTTTCGAAGAGAAGGAATACATCTCACTAGTCTCACCAGAGAGTAATCCAAACTTTGATGCGGCGCTTGCATCTGATACCGATGTCCCTGATGATGGAAGGTTGCCCTTGTCGGAAAGAGAACTTGCCATGCAGAAGAAGATGTACGACCTGGAGATCAAAGAGGCGATGTACGACATGTGAGTACTACTTTTGCTGTTTAGCTTGGAACTGTACTAACTATTCAGTGAACTATCCGGTGACGATGAATTGAATGATTGGGAAGCATCCAAGATGAGAAATGGTGGATTGATGGAATCAAAATCCACGGAGATCCAGTCAAAACGTCCCAAGATGAATCTACTGGATGATACAACATTCGAGGAAGAGCTGGACACGATGGATGCCTCTATTGCGGTGCTTAAAAAACAAAGAGAAGAGCGAAGCTCAGAGATCGAAAGGCTAGAGAAGCAAAGGGCGAAGTATGAAGAAGAGTTATTCCAGCTGATAGCCAAGGTATCCACTCTTCCCTACTGATGAAGCAGATGCAAATACAGTCAATTTCAGACAAGACAATATGATGAGATGGTTCAATTGTACTAACAAGGGGAAACAGAGCTTCACCCTCAACGTCGTCAAAACAATCAGAATGCAACTGGTAAATATGATCTCCTGACAGGTGCTGAGAGATACAAAAGGGTGCCTGGTCGAACGACACTCGCCAGCCGACATTTGAGAAGTCATTACAATTCATACCATTGGGTTTTAGCCCACAATACTCCTTACCGTAACCACTCCGGTCTCTACAGAAATAGGATACAGGAATCACCTGAATACCAGACCACCGAATGGAGATCCCCTTCAAGGATGCTGCCCTTATTGGTCTGCTGATGGTGTGCGAACCAGACACAAACATACCAAGTCCAACATCACGGAGCCGGTGAAGAGGGCCATGGAGAGGAGCATTGTCTATTTCATCATACTCCAAATCTCCTGTTTAGTGCCTAGAACTTCATTCTCAGCACTTTGTTCCCGTTGGCTACTCGAGCTATCCCGTCGGCCATGGCCTCGATGTCCGCAACATCCCACAAAATTCCCCAGCGCGTGAGTCATTCCCACCAGCGTAAGTGAATTAGTGTCCAGATTCAACTCAAACCCGTCCACCGTCCGCCGTCCGCCGTCCACAGTCCACCCAACAGCTGCAAGCGAAATGTCGTTCAGAAGACTCTTCTCCACCACTAGCTCGATGCGTCTGCGTCACCTGGTCTCTATCAGCGACCTCACCACCAAGGAGTTGGACCATCTCGTCACCAAGGCCATCGGCTTCAAGAAGATTGTGAAGACGAATTCCATCGCTGAGATCAGGGAACAGCACGACAAGCTCCTGGGCAAGACCGTCGCGTTGGTCTTCTCCAAGAGATCCACCAGAACAAGATTGTCCTCCGAAGGTGCAGCTGCCTTCTTTGGTGCCCAGCCAATGTTTCTAGGAAAGGATGATATCCAGCTCGGCGTAAACGAATCCGTGTATGATTCTGCCAAGGTGATATCGTCAATGGTCTCTGCGGTCTTTGCCAGAGTGAACTCTCATTCGGAGATCCAGGAGCTCGCTCAACACTCTGATGTGCCAATCATAAATTCCCTATGCGACACTTATCATCCCTTGCAGGCCATCACCGACATCATGACCGTGAAGGAAACCTTTGGTGAAACCAACGGACTCAAGCTCACGTGGATCGGTGACGCAAACAACGTGATTAACGATCTCTTGATTGCCTCTTTGAGATCTGGAATCAACGTCTCAATTGCCACGCCAAGGGGAATAGAGATCGACGACAAGATCGTCTCCAAGGCCCAGCAGGTTTCTGGAGAGACTGGGGCTTCGTTCGAACTTACACATGACCCGATCACAGCTTCGAAGGATGCAAACATTCTCGTCACGGACACTTTTGTCTCGATGGGTCAAGAAGCTGAGACCGAGCAAAAGTTGAAGCAGTTTGCCGCATTCCAAATATCGAGTGATCACACTGTCGTCGCCGCCCCTAATTGGAAGTTCATGCACTGTCTCCCACGTCACAAGGAGGAGGTGACCGATGAGGTGTTTTACCATGAGAATTCCTTAGTGTTCCCAGAGGCTGAGAACAGACTTTATGCTGCTATCTCAGTACTAGACACATTCGTTAACAACAAGGGTGATTTCTCCAAATGAGGTGTTGTTCATTATATTATTACAATACATTCTAAAAGTTGACCTTGAGCGGTACACATCGTAGTATAACCTCCTCGTCCCATGGCACGACGGTAACCGATGCGTCGTTATCGTGTGCTTTCTCTGCCAATTCATTCGAGTAAAACGGTTTGATGTCAGGCGATGCTGTCCCCAAAGTGATATGAGGGAAAGTGTTCGTAGATGCATAGTCAAGATGTTTCTTGGTGGACTTTTCATATAAACTCATCACTTGGACGAGAACAGCAGCAGCTTTCCCATCCCAAATGAGCTTGAGAAGCCGAACATCAGCCAAAACGCCAAGATAATCCGAGCCATCACCACTGCTCTCATAAAGCTCCATGTACTGCTTCCAGATACCTATTTCTCTTTCACTTCTCTTGCTCTGCGAGACATGGGCACAGGTGACATGAAACTTATCTTGAACTCTACCAGCTGTCTTCAACCTCCAAAAGAGACAAGAATCATCACTGGAGATCAAAGACTCAACTAACGACAGGAATTCAGGTATGTTTTGGATATCAAGACTGAAGTACACTGGAGACTTCTTCTTCACAGCCGGTTGTTCATGTTTGGCCTTCTTCGCCTTTCTCTCAAACTTGGTGAATGTTGGCCGAAAAGCGAGTGCCCTTTGGAAGGAATCATCAAACTCAGAATCAGATGGAATACTAGAGATCAAAGTTGGATATTTCAGCTTTAGCTTTTCCAAAACCAACATGGTGTTAGACAGAGAGGAATTCTCACTGTTGACGTTCAGATCAATGACATAGTCAAACAACGAATCCGGTGCCTTCGTCGGTGTACACGGTTGCAATCTATTGACGAACCCAGCCATGATCTTGGACACAAGTTCCGGGTTTGAGACTGCCTTAATCGATTGATGGTTGTCACCTCTAGCATTTACCCTTTGTGTGGTCAACTTCCATAGTTGATCAGAATCAATGCCCCTTTGCACGAAATTGAGAGCAACGAATTGGACATTGGCGTCATATGACACGTATTGGTCCCTCAACCGACTGACGAGGTTAAAGATCTGCTCTCTCTCTCTAAATTGATGGTTGTTTCTATCCATAATGACAACATTTTTGGTCTGCAGATGAGTCAATCCTCTCTTGACGAACTCCATTGGCCCATTCTTACCATTTGGGACATCATCATTGTTCACAATGGCCCATGAGTCTTCGAACAAACCAGTAAGAGTTAAACCAACTGTGGTCTTACCACAGCCAATTGTTGCAATAGGGATGAGCATGAGTTTGGTTCCACCATCGATTTGCATGTCATCAAGGGCACTGATCGCCTCTAGCTCTTTGACCTTGTCACTATTGAGGATCTCAGAGGCTGTCATGCCAAAGTTCTCCAAGAATCTTTTGCGGAGCTCGATTATCCCGTGTCCTTCTTGGAATCTTTCCCTGAGGGCTTTGTCAGTGTCCAACAATGGGATAACAAAGTCTAAGTATTTGTTCGTGATGTACTTGTGCTTGTTGAATTTGATCTCTCCTCGAAGTCTTTTCGCAACGTATGTCCTTGTTACCTCTCTCCACTGTCTATACATAAGATATGGTTCTTCAAATTTGAACTTGAAGAAGTAATCATTCTTCGATTGCTTCTCTTTGCACCTTATCACGAATCCTTCGATTTCTTTACCCTTAAAGCTCCCGGTCTTTGAAGAGTCATGCAAAGTTTCCTTTAGCTGTTCAATGTCAGCCTCTTCAAAGTAATCAATGGTCTTGAACCCATACTTTTGTGAGAACTTCTCCACTTGGTTGATTGGAAGGGTTTCAAAGATTGGTTTGTTCAGATTCAGTCCATGGAGATAAAGCCCTGCATGATCCTTGGAATATTCAACAACATGTTCTTCAAATTCGTCATCGCAGTATTCAGCGACGGCGGTGACATTCATCTCGTATAGTTTTGATGCAAACTCCCTCAACGAGAATCCGATTGACTCCAGCTGCTTTACAAGAGCCTCTTCTCCTGCCTTTGCATGGTTTCGGTTGATATCATCCCTTGATCCGTATGAATGTTTGCTACATACAATGATTGTTCCGTCTTCCAATGCTGAGATTAGGATAATACATCCGTTCTCTTTGGAGGTGACATAGTACGGGCCCTCGGTGTTGTTCTCCAGCCAGCTCCATTGTGTCTTGTATACTTCACCGATGTTGAAGAATTTGTCATATCCCCGTACCGCAATCCTTCGTTCACCTTCCAGTGTGAATAGACCCCTCGCATGGGTGGGCATTCGTATCTTGTTCTTGCCATAGTCCCACTCATTGAACTTCCACCCGATGAGCCTCTGGTCTCTTCCAGAGATTTTGAACGCTCTCTTGGTGGCTTTGCCCCTTCCTGTGCACAGGGCAGCCTTCTCCAGACTCTCAATGAGCTCGGGAACGGCGGTTGCCAGATGGTCTGTCATCTGGTACAATGTGAGTCCTCCCCCAGCATCTCCCCGTTACATCCTGAAGAACTTTTTGGGTATGGGGCTCCAGTGCTGGTTGACGCACGCCGGGCCGTTGGTGGTGCACAATGCGCAACGGGTGACCCCCACGCATCGAGCCCAGGCTATGTACCGATCGGTGGACATCACCTCCCACCTAATGATGCCCTGTTTTCCGGGTCAGGTGAGCATTCAGTGGGTTTTGAGGTGGTGAGCTGCTTACAATTCTTCCCGGCTCTCGTTCCCAATCCGGTGATTACTCGAGCGGAGGGAAAAGGGTTCATAGAAACTGTGGCTCCCATGATGAATCCGAGATCAAACAATAGCATCTCTTCCCTTTTTCTTTCTTCTTCTTCTTGTTATTCTTCATATCTCACAGACGGTAGCAATGAGCCTCTTCAGAGCACTGCGGCTGCCCAGAGCCCTAGGCAGAATTCCGAAGAGCGTGAGACTCAACTCCACATCGGCAAAGCCATCCGCAAAGCCACAGAGCGTCAACTTCTTGATCCCGGCTCTGTTCTTCCTCGGAGGGGTCGGTGCCACTGCCTCTTACCACTCATTCGCATCGCAAGAGAAGGAAGCCTCTGCCTCTTCCACCAAGCTCGACGACTTGACGCCAATCGAGTACGGCTCCTCAGCGGACTTTGCCAGCGCGGTTAAGGAGATCACCGATCTCTTGGGTAAAGATCATGTGAGCTCCTCTGAGGCTGAGATCGCCAACCACTCCGACTCTGACTACCAGACACATCACCCGCTGCCTGGCCAGACTCCAAAGCTGATTATATACCCTGCCAACACCGAAGAGGTGTCCGCTGTCATGAAGATTGCACACAAGTACAGAGTCCCTATCGTCCCATTCACCGGAGGTACCTCTCTCGAGGGTCAATTCATCGCCTCCAGAGCCGGTATCACGCTGGATCTGGGTAGACTCGACCAGATCATCACTTTGAACGAAAAGGATCTCGATGTCGTGGTGCAGCCGGCAGTGGGGTGGCAAGATCTGAACGAGTACTTGTCCCCATATGGTTTGTTGTTCGGGCCTGACCCTGGTCCAGGAGCTTGTATCGGTGGTATGGTGGGTACATCGTGCTCTGGAACTAATGCTGCTCGTTATGGAACTATGAAGGAGAACGTGCTGGGACTAACCGTCGTCTTGGCTGATGGTACCATCGTCAAGACTAAGAAGAGACCAAGAAAGTCCAGTGCTGGCTACAACTTGACCGGTCTGTTTGTCGGTAGTGAAGGAACCCTTGGAATTGTCACTGAGGCTACTTTGAAATTGAACGTCAAACCAGAGGAGGAGACCGTCGCCGTGATCAACTTCCCAACCATCCAAAATGCCACCGACGCAGTGTCAGATATCGTGGCAAAGGGTGTGCAGGTCAATGCCGTTGAGCTCCTAGACATCAACATGATGAAGTGCATCAACTTTGCTCAATCCACGTCTAAGACTTGGGCGGAGGTCCCAACGTTGTTGATCAAGATTGGTGGCTCCAAAAGCATCGTCAAAGAGCTGGTGGGAACGATCAAGACCATCACAGCAAAGAACAGCTCCACAGAATTCCAATTTGCCAAGACTGAAGAGGAAAAGACTGAGCTATGGTCCGCAAGAAGAATGGCTCTTTGGTCCACCATTGACTGGGGTAAGAAGACTCTGGGAGAAGACACAAAGGTGTACATTACTGACGTTGCTGTGCCAATTTCGAGACTCTCAAAGGTCATCACTGAGACACAGGACGACCTGGAGCAGCATGGATTCAAGTATTCGCTCCTGGGTCACGTTGGTGACGGAAACTTCCATGCTCTGCTTCTATATAAGGATGAGCAGGCTGATGAGACGAAGAAAGCGGTGCAGCGTATGGTGCAGCGTGCATTGAACAACGATGGAACGTGTACGGGTGAACATGGTGTCGGTGTTGGCAAGAGAGACTACCTCATCCAGGAAGTTGGTGAGAATGCCGTGAACACCATGAGACAGATTAAGCTAGCATTGGACCCGCTCAGACTTCTCAATGCAGACAAGATCTTCAAGATTGACCCTGCGGATAAGGACCACTGAACACTGAATATAGGCATCAATAGAACATCGTCGAACCTTGAAACTTTCTAGAGGCTGGCGGCTAATTTTAATTTAAAGACACAGCGAAAGTCCACATTTGCCACCCTTCTCCATTTCCCTCTTCATCTCAGTGGCCACTGACTATGACAGCAACTTGTTTAGCCGAACGTCCTTGTGTTGATGGAGGGATCGGTCAACTGGCGCCTCACTGGGCAGTTGGGTGGCCAATTGTCCAGAACTGAAATCACCATGGGCAGCAGCATCAATGAGCCGTCAACTTGACCACTGCTTTCTTTGGACACTTCCTGGTGTATGAATCAGCTGGACTCCCAATTGGCCTGCCCAGTGTCATTTGGTATTTAGCCGGTTCACGCTGATGGAGACCAGATAGTTCTGTGGATTACCAAAGATCGAATTGGCGTCGACTATGCGCCCAAGAAGAATATGACTCTTCCAAGCGACGGCCAACCAGATATATGTATGATGCACGTCCCAGAGGGAGCTGGTAGCTGCTATAGCCTATCAAACTTGGCTTGTCCCACTGCTATCAAGAATATCAATGAGCCACGCAGCACCAGCTGGCGGCCAAAAAAAAAACTAGAAAGCTAATGTCTTCAGAACCATAGAAAATGAAGGGACACGGCTGAAGCTACTCGCTAGCAATCGCCTCCGACACGCATGTAAACAGGTGACAATAGCACGGTCGGCAATCGGGCCGACACGACTCAACACTAGCCGCGTCCCGCTTCCGACAACCGGAAGCGCCTTAGGACCCGGGGCGCCGGCACGCCCCCCACAACACGGGGTGCATGGATTTGCATCACCTGATATATTCCGAAGATTTTCGTGGTATACTTGATGAAACGAGTTGCGAGGCTCGGACTAGCAGAATGTGGCGGGTGCGCAATAAGAGTGTGAGCAAGCTCACTGGTTTAGTCATCAAAAGTTGTCTGCTCAGCCTCTCGCAGTATATCGTTTGCGGGTACAGGCGGAACTCCCTCCACAACGCGGGGTGCATGGATCTGCATCATATGATTTATTCCGATGGTTTTTCCCATACTTAACGCACACAAACAAACTGCGGGGTTCGAAAACGGAGACTAGGGTGTGGGTCCTATAATAAACCCCGCACCAGGCTAACTGGTTAGTCAGGGATTTGTTGTATCGTTGAGCGTTAGCTGTGCGGCATTTTGGGGCTATTTCTTCCTAATCTGGGCGCCTATTTTCGGGTGTCCAACGTCCAAAGGGAAATTGTGGAGACTTGTGGAGGTGACCTTCCAAGCCTTGTGTAACTGTAAAGCCCATTTTGGGGGTAATGGCCTAGCATATTTTAGCCGGCGACCTGGGGCTAGGCTGGCCTTAAGCCAATTGGGGGTTAATCCGGGCACTCTAAGTCCGGGGAGGGTGCGGGCCGGCAGATCTTCCAACCGACACCCGTCTCCCAGCAATTGACTGCCACCGATGGATAAGGACAAAGAAGAAAGGACCTACTATGGGCCCCATGGTCAGTGGACTGCAATGCAAGTGTATATCTAACTTCGTTCAATACACATTTGTTCTACCCCGCCAGTGACCATTTGTAAGCCGATCGCTTGGCTGGAGGAAAGACATTCCGAGACTTGCGGGTCTGAAAATCCACCCTGAGGATCATCCCCAGGCCGCCGAAATTTACTATAAAAAGGGACTTCGCCAGACTTTTACACCCTGTGCTGTGTTGTACCTTGCATCTTCCTCCAATAACATTATGACTTTTGACATTGAAGAGACTCTGAGTCAACTGACTCTCGCAGAGAAGGTTAACCTCCTTGCCGGTATCGATTTCTGGCACACTTACCCTGTTCCAAGATTGGACATCCCATCTTTGAGATTCAGTGATGGACCTAACGGTATTCGTGGTACCAAGTTCTTTGCCGGTGTTCCTGGTGCTGTTTTGCCTAACGGTACGGCTTTGGCTTCCACTTTCGACAAAGAATTGATTGCTGAGGCTGGTAAGCTTGCTGCTGCTGAAGCCAAGTCCAAGAGCGTCCACGTCGACTTGGGACCAACCACAAACATGCAGAGAGGTCCCCTTGGTGGTCGTGGATTTGAGTCCTTCAGTGAGGATCCTTTCCTTGCCGGTATTGCTTCTGCCAAGGTGGTTGAGGGTCTGCAGAGCCAGAACATCGCTGCTACCATGAAGCACTACGTCGGTAACGACTTAGAGATGGAGAGAAACTCGAGTGACTCCATTGTCACCCCAAGAGCCATTAGAGAGATCTATTTGGAGCCATTCAGACTTGCTGTGAAGCACTCCGACCCAAAGGCTTTCATGACCGGTTACAACAAAGTCAACGGTGAGCATGTCTCTCAATCAGAGCTGTACCTCAAGGACATACTACGCAACGAATGGAAGTGGGACGGCACCATCATGTCCGACTGGTTCGGTACCTACGATGCCAAGACCTCGATCCAGAACGGATTGGACATCGAGATGCCTGGTCCAGCCAAAATCAGAACTTTGGAAACTGTGTCACATCAGATCGGCTCTAAGGAGCTGCACCAGAGAGACCTGGATGACAGAGTCAGAGGAGTGCTCAAGCTGGTTAAGTACTGCAAGGAATCTGGTATTCCAGAGAATGGACCAGAGTCCACCGACAACAACACCCCGGAGACCTCTGCCTTTTTGAGAAAGTTGGCTGCCGATGCTATTGTCCTCTTGAAGAACGAGGACAGCATTCTTCCAATCAAGAAGTCTGAGTCCGTTGCAGTGATCGGTCCTAATGCTAAGGCGTCTGCTTACGCCGGTGGTGGTTCTGCATCCTTGCTGCCATACTACATTGTCACTCCATACGAGGGTATTGCCAACAAGTTGGGATCCGACCCAGCATACAGCGTTGGTGCTTACGCTCACGTTTCTCTTCCAGGGTTTGCTCATCTGTTGAAGAACCCAAAAACAGGTGGTAATTCGGCTCATGTCTCATTCTACCATGAGGACCATAGCCACAAAGACCGCAAGCCGTTCGATGAGTTTGACCTTGCTAGCTCCTTCCACATCATGTTTGATTACAAACACCCTGAGCTCAGCCCATCCGGCATCTTTTACGGTGTGTTCGAGGGTATTTACACCGCTGAGGAGACTGGTGAGTTCCAGTTTGGTGTTGTCGTTGCCGGTTCAGCACAGCTGTTTGTCGATGGTCAGCTCGTCGTAGACAACAAGACGAAGCAGACTCTTGGAAAAGCCTTCTTCGGTTGTGGTACTGTTGAGGAGACCGGAAATATTCACTTGGAGAAGGGCAAAGAGTACGAGATCAGAATCGAGTACGGCTCAGGAAACACCAAGAACTATGCCTCTCCTGACACTGTGGACTTCTCTCCAAACGGTGCCATCTCTTTCGGTGTCGCTCGTACTATTGACACCCAGGAGGAGATCAAGAAGGCTGCTGCCTTGGCGAAGACCGTCGACAAGGCCATTGTCGTCGTCGGTACCAACGGTGAGTGGGAGTCTGAAGGCTATGACAGAAAGGACATGTCTCTTCCAGGACACACCGACGACTTGGTGCGTGCTGTGATCGCAGCCAACCCAAACACCATCATTGTGAACCAGTCCGGTACCCCAGTGGAGTTCCCATGGATCAAGGACGTCAAGGCTGTGATCCAAACCTGGTTCGGTGGTAACGAGCTCGGTAATGCCATTGCCGATGTGCTGTATGGAGATGTGAACCCAAGTGGTAAGCTTTCGTTGACTTTCCCAAAGAAGGTCCAGGACAACCCAACGTTCCTCAACTTCAAGACCGAGCGTGGCCGTGTGCTCTACGGTGAGGACATCTTCGTTGGTTACAGATACTACGAGAAGGTGCAGAAGCAGGTTGCCTTCCCATTCGGCTATGGTTTGTCATACACCACTTTTGAATTCTCCAACTTGGAGGTGTCCACTGATGAGTCTTCTGGTAAGATATTCGTTTCCTTGGACTTGAAGAACACTGGTGCCGTTGCCGGTCGGGAGGTTGTGCAGGTCTACGTGGCCAAGACCGAGTCCGATGTGATCAGACCAGTGAAGGAGCTCAAGGAGTTCGAGAAGGTTGCATTGGAGGCAGGCGAGTCCAAGACTGTTTCATTCGAGCTCTCTCTCAAGGACTCTGTCTCCTTCTTTGATGAATACGAGGAGAAGTGGTCTGTTGTGCCAGGTGAGTACACCATCCAAGTTGGTCCATCCTCTGACGATGTTGAGCTCATCGAGAAGTTCGACATCAAGAAGGGATTCCTCTGGACCGGCTTGTAAAACGAAAAAGTCTTAACCAACTTGTTTCTCATGTCAGATGCTCTTTGTAGGAAGTACTACTCCGATTCATGCTATTCGTGCCCATTATAATCAATAACCAGTGGTATATATGCTTAGTTACCTGGGTGCTAAGAGGTCTCGTCATTAATTGTCCCCATGGATCCCAAACACCAGCTTCTTCACCGCTTTCTCCTTCATGTCACCACTGCTCAAAGATCTCTTCACGCTGACCTTCTCCTGTGTTCGGCTCACGTATTTTTGGTTTCTTGGTGGTGTCACGTATGCAGGTATCAAGGGAGCCTCCTGGTCCCAAAGCGTGTCCAAGAGATAAGTTCCCCCACGAGGGTATCCAAGCGGGTTCGACGCCAGCGTAGCCATGCTACCAGGGTAGTGTAGATATCCCTTGCGTTCTTTGATATCAAGATCGTGTAATGCAGCTCTTTTGACGCGTTTCAACGGAGGCGTATGGTTGATGTTCTCCGTATCCACCTCGTTCTCATCTTGGTAAGAAGGCAATACGCTGTACACCGTGTCATCTTCGAATATCTTGAAAGGTGGTACTGGTCTTTTTATCTCAGCAAGCTTTACCGGAGAGAGCTTCGACGGTGATGACCTTTGGGACTTTTGTGGTGATGCTGACGAGCCCCAACTCTTCTGTGGCGAGAGTTTAGTCTGTGAGCCCACGTTCGTGTCCTTCGACGATAATGCCTGGCGTTTGGTGGGGGAAGGGGTTCCAGAGCGCATAGTGTGTACTCTTTGATGGGGCAGCTGGGGCTGGTAGTGGAGTGGGGGAAGGGCTCCGGCTCCCCTTTTAATAAATACGCGGGAGGAGGTGTTGTGGGAGTGCGCAAACCGTGACGGTGTGCGTCAGATTTGAGATGCGCGTAGGGGCGCGTACAACAACGGTCGTGTAAACTAGCGAGTTCCCAGAGAGTTCCCAGGCGGTGATGACCGATGATCATGCTCGTTGAGTCTGTATGACTCTTTCATTGAAGCCGAAGGCTGATGCAAATAATAGGCTTCTTTTGAGGGAAGAATAGCGATATAACTGGATCAATAACTTGGGGGAAGGCCTTCGTCCGAGATCCCACCGGTACACAACCACTCCAGCGATCTTGGACATTTACCCCCAGCGCATTCAGCGTCATACCCGGGTGGAGAATCTCTCTCCAATGCTTTCTTGGTGACGAGTAACAACGGTGCGCGGAAGACAATATCTGGATAAGATCCTTCCGTGCTGTGCACTTTTAACGAATCTCTCCGGCCGTTCCCGCTGACGGTATGGTCTTTATCGTTGACGTATGCCGGGTCTATACCTAAATGGACGTGGATGTGATGGGTGATTCTCAATTCCTCCACGGGGATATCCTCCGATATGTCGATGTTGCTCGTGTATGGATGTACTTCAAAGGGCAACTTGCTTGGGATTCTCAAAGTCTCATGGAACAAGAAGGGTTCATAGGGATCCTTGGGGATGGGGAATTTCTTCCTGGTCAAGATTGCTTGGTTCAGCACCGTGTAGTGCTCGGCACGACCACCACGCTTGGGACATCTCAACTTCTGCACAAACATGACTTTGACATGTCTAACGAATCCGATGACACTGCCCGAACAATTCGGGTCAGTTCCCACGGTCACTTCAAACCTGCCACCAAGGTGGCAGACCCTTGCGGAGATCACCACTCTGTAGGGCATGATCCCACGCCATGACCCGCTTGCCTCTGTATGGTCGCTCACCACGACAGAACTGTCGATCGGCGCCCTATGGATGGTAATTAAGGTGTAGAGCTCCGGCTGCACCCTTGAGGGTTTCCCACCGTGGCTAAGCTCAACCTCGATGTGGTACCGCCGTGAGCCGAGCTGGGACACCACGCTCTCGGGCAAGTTTGGGTCGACGATGAACTGGAACGGGATGGTGTAGGTGCCCTTCATGAGAGTCTGTTCGTGGGTATAGCTGTGCGTATCGTGGATCAAGGTGCGAGTGACACGGGTGAACAGCCGCCGGTCGAGCTCCCTGAGGTAGACGGCGTCAACAGCCTCACCAATGAACCTGATGCTTACGCTATCCAAGGGGACGGGTCTTCTCACCTTGAGCCTCAGAGCACCTCTTAGGATTCCTTGTGGCGCCTCTAGCCGCTCTGCCTGGTTGACCCCCTTGAGCATCACCGTGGGGTCTGCGACGACGAGCTGGGCGCTAAGGCCCGGCCCGAGAGAGCCCACCACCAGGCGACGCAGCGCCTGGAGCAGCCGGCTGACGGCGTCCAGGGGCCCCTGCCCGGGTGCTCCCGGAATTGTGAGAAACATCTAGGTGCTGGTACTGGTGCTGGTGATGGAAAGAACTGCGATCTCGGCTTTTATGTGTCAGATCTGGCGGGTCGATATAGCGGCGTGCGCGTACCAGGAAAACATGTGCGGGGGAAAAATTCCCTGCATGGAACTAAATTCCATTTGGTGATAATCAATAGAATAGCACAGGTAGAGAGCGCAGTGCGGGCTGGTGGCATTCTGATCCTGGAACCAATGGTATCACACTGAGGTAGTGAAGTGGATTTGGGGGGTGAAATTATAAGGTTAAAGTAGGATGCGTCCCCGTGCATGCAGAGGTTCGTAACAACATGTACAGTGCATGGGTTAAAACTTTAAGAACACGATCCGCAAACTCACACAGATTCCAATGACCTTTTGCTACATGTGGCCAGTCTGATAGATGGCAACCATCAGCCGAAAAAGAAAAAAAAAAAAGTGGTTCTCCCGTAGGTGGCCCGGCATTGCAAAGGAGAGAGATCAAACATTCGGCTCACTGTACTAGATCGCCTATTGGGTATGTTATATAGAAGGAGAGACCTACAAAATTCCTCATTTCCCATGTAACGGGCAAGTGCTAGCCAACTTCAGGCCGACAAAAGTACAGCAGCTTGTGGTAGAGCAAGAGCAGTCCCCATCGCAGCAACAAAGGCATTGGAGAACCGGGCCTGTCAACTAATTACAAGATGATATGCCTTAGAATTATGGTAACAGAAAGTTCAAAGCAGTTAACCATGCTCGGAATCAACCTGTCAACTTTTATGTATTTCCAGAAAATAGAGTGAGGAGTTTAGCGGGAAATTTTAAATAGAGGCTTTAAAAAAAAAAAAACAAAAAACTTACACACACCCACAAGCAAAACCGACCACATTATTATATATGAAGGGTGAGCGAAGGCAGAAGTAAGCTGATCAAGTTTAGCTGATCAAGTTTAGCTGATCGAGATTGGCGCTAATTACGATAGATGTCAGTAATACCTCACTCGAGGGAAAAAAAAAACAAATAGCGTCTCCTGGTTTCGATCCAGGGACATCAGGGTTATGAGCCCTGCGCGCTTCCACTGCGCCAAGACGCTGATTGTTGTGTTGTTTTTTCCTCTGGTCTGCTAAGTTGTGTAGCACAGTAGTGGCCGTACCGTCTTTCCAAAAAAAAAAAAGAACAAAAAACGAAGCCTCGGTGACGCCGCGTCGGCCCTGAGCCCTGAGTCCGTACATTCGCACGGCAAAGCCTTTCTTCTTGTCTCAGTGGTGCATGCATGAAGGCCGGCATGCAGTGACTCACTGTCGTACATCACTGTCACCGCTCCAATGGGAGCACACATCAGCTCGCCTCTCTGTAGTCACGGCCATCGGGCATGTGAGTAATAAAAGTAGCACACTTGCATGTGAAAAAAAAAACAACCGGAAAACGCTGAAAGAAAACATTGGACTCCCATCGATCTCAGCTAGTACCTTGAACCTCACCGCACCCATCACTGGTTGACACAATGAGAATCTCCCATAAGCTGCAGAAGGCACACGCAGAGGCCGAACAGCCCACATTCTCCTTCGAGTTCTTCGTCCCCAAGACCTCCCAAGGTGTCCAGAACCTATACGACAGAATGGACAGGATGTACGGCCTCACTCCGCAATTCGTCGACGTCACCTGGAACGCTGGCGGGAGGCTCTCCACTCTCACCACGGACATCGTCTCCACGGCCCAGTCCGTTCTGGGGCTCGAGACGTGCATGCATCTCACTTGTACAAACATGCCCGTCGAGCTCATCGACAAGGCCCTCAAGGATGCCTTTGATTCCGGATGTCAAAACATCCTTGCCCTGAGGGGCGATCCACCGGTGGAAGGCGGTGAATGGACCGCAGTCGAGGGTGGTTTCACCCATGCCAAAGATCTCGTCAAGTACATTAGAGAGAAGTACGGAGACCATTTCGACATTGGTGTCGCTGCCTACCCTGAGGGACACCCAGAAGAGACGGACGACGAACTCTTGCTCCAATACCTCAAGGAGAAAGTCGACGTTGGCGCCAATTTCATCATCACACAGATGTTTTATGACGGTGAGGGATTCATCTCCTGGTGCGAGCAAGTTAGGGCCAAGGGCATCGACATCCCAATCATCCCTGGTATCATGCCAATCTCATCGTACGCCGCCTTCAAGAGGCGTGCCACTTGGTGTGAGATCAACGTTCCTCCGCAGTTCGAGGAGAGGCTCTCCGTGGTTAAAGACGACGATCAACTCGTCAGAGACATTGCAACGGAGCTCGTTGCAGAGATGTGCCAAAAATTGCTAGACTCTGGCCATGTAAACCACTTGCATTTCTACACCATGAACCTGGAGAAGGCCTCGGTCATGATCTTGGAGAAACTCGGATTGGTGTGCTCAAAGGTTGCCGATGATCTTCCATGGAGAAAATCTCTCAACCCAAGCAGACTCAACGAATCAGTCAGACCGATCTTTTGGAAGAACAGAACCCATTCCTACGTCACACGCACACAAGGATGGGATGAATTCCCCAATGGCCGTTGGGGTGATGCCACCTCGGCTGCATTTGGAGATGTCGAACTCTTCACTGCTGGACTGCTGAGACAATCACCAAAGAGAGCTGTGGAGCTTTGGGGTGAGCCAAAGAGCCTGGACAAGTTTGCTGACCTTGTCATCGCATACCTGAATGGAAAGTTGAAATCCCTGCCATGGTCAGACACACCCATCACAGCTGAGGTGGAATCCATCAAGGCTTCATTGACTGAGCTCAATCACCAGGGAATATTCACCATCAACTCACAACCACGTGTAAATGGCTCCCCATCAGACGATTCCGTGTTTGGATGGGGCCCAAAGAACGGATTCGTCTACCAGAAGCAATACCTCGAGTTCTTGCTACCAAAATCCAAGCTTCAAGACCTCATCACACGCATCGACGCTGTCAATGCCCCATTCAACTCAAATGTAAATGCAAAGGACAACTACAACATCCTCACATACTTCGCCATCGACGGAGGTGATCACCTGAGCTCCAACACCAGAGATGATTCCGCCAACGCCGTGACGTGGGGGATCTTCCCAGGAAATGAGGTGCACCAGCCAACCATCGTTGAGAAAGTTTCTTTCCTCGCATGGAAGGATGAGGTGTTCCGTATCCTCCATGAGTGGTCCGGGATCTTTGGAGCTGATTCAGAGGCCAAAAGAGTGATCTCCTCGGTGGTGGATGACTACGCTCTCGTCAACATTGTCGACAATGACTTTGTCGGTAAAGACAAGATCTTTGCCCTGTTCAAGGATCTCTAAAGAGAAGAAGAAAGAAGAAGAAGCGACATCACTAAATGTGTTTATGAAACCGGATTTCATGATCCCTTACATCAACTGTTGCATATGAATCATGCCTCACCACCACTTCAACCGTGGTAAATAGGGGCTAGATTAATGGTATGACATTTTGTACTCTACCCACTTAGCAATTGTAGACTACTAAATCTCTTTGGAGTTCAAAAGCGTATAATCACTGCAACAACTCATCCCTGAAATGAGTCTGCTGGTTGATAAACTTCTGCATGCGTCTATCATCTCTATCCTGGTGCTTCTTTTCTGTTCTCCACGTTCTCGATTTCTCCAAGAAGGCCTGTCTATCCACAGCCTTGGCCAAATGTCTCGATTCCGCGGCAATGACGGTTCCTTGACCCTCCGTAAGAACTTGCTCCGGTTTCATAACCTGGCGGAAGTATCTGTTGAACGAACGGTGTCCCACTTTAACACCAGATGGGAGGTGAAGCTCAACACCATCGTTATAGAGCAGCTCCTGAGGAAGATCCTCTGTACCTTCATCGTCATCAGATGCAACACTTCCTTCATCTTCCCATTCACCTTCAACTTGGTCCAATGCCTTGTAAGTTGAGCTGAAATCGTAAAACTCACTAATCTCCAATTTGGCATTCTCAGACTCGAATGGTATACTGCAGTGCTTCTTCGCCAACATGTGTGCCCTCACAGCCTCCACCGATCTTCCTTGATAATTACACACGATGCAAACGTTCCCCATGCCGATCTTCTCAGACATGTACTTCACCAAACCAGCCTTGTCCGTGAGGTATGTAGGCTCTGGAATGTAGAAGCCATGGTACTTCCACATATGCGTGCAACAGGCATCGAAGTTTGGGAATTTTTTCGCACAAAAGAGACAGGTCTCCGGTGGGATCTCAACGCTCTTGGCGAGTTTCTCAGCCATCAGTTGTTCTGCAGCTTCCTCTTCACTGATCTCAGTCTCCGGTGTTGTTTCATCCTCTGGTGCAGCAGCCTTTGGTCCAGATTCCTCGATATCCAATTCCTCCAACCCTTTAATCGTTTCCTCCACTGTGTTCTGCACCACCTCCTGCTTGGAGTCCTGTTGGCTGTCCTGTCTCATCATGTTTCTCTTTGCTAGGGACAGTAGCGCCCTTTTCTTCTCAAGCAATGCCTCCTTCTCCTTGCGTCTCTGTTCCTTCTTCGTCAGCTGGCTCGCCTTCTCTGCGACGGCTTTCTTATCGTCCTCCTCTGCCTGTGATAGCTGTTGCACCTTCTCATTGAAGATGGCCTCATCGATGGAGGGCAGTCCAGCCACACGTCTCTTCAGGTTGTATCTGTGCCAGTCGGACTTCATGTGCGTTCTCTGGTCCTCGGGAAGAGGGAACTGCAGTGAGCAGGTGTTACACGTGTACATCTTCGGCTTCCAGTGGCGTATGAACCTGCGACTTTTGTGCCTCTCTTCCCCTTCTCTTCTGCTTCGCTATGAAATTTTTTTTTGACCTCATCGGGAGGACCGGTAAAGGCACGCAACGATTTTCCCTTTCTGGTGGTAATGTTGATAGCTACTCGAGCAGCTTTGATTCTTTTTAATGTTACATCGTCGTCTGTTACTCCAGCCCCTGAGTCTCCCGTCTCAACATCTCAAGGTCATCCTCTTCCTCGTCCTCCTCATTCTCGTCCTTTTGCTCGATCTCGGTTGCCTCATACGTCACGGAATCATGCTCATGTCTAGCGTTGTTACGTCTGTTCAACTCATCCACGGTTGGCTCTCTCAATCTCAGGTCAATCACGTCAAGATCCGCCTCCTCCAAAAGCCCACTGTGCGAGTCCTGAATCTTGCGTCTCTTGAGTTCGGCCTTCTTGCACACAGGGTTGAAGTAAACCGTCTTGGTGGAATCGTCAAACCGCAGTGCAATTTCCTGGATCTCACCATCAAGTGTAGTGGTGTGTAGGTCAAAATCATCCTTCTTCTCGTATTTGAAACGCTCGCCATTTTCTGTGACCTCCTTGGGGATATTTTCACTCAAATCCTCGAGGGATCTCTTCATGCCTACTGCTGATTCTTCGTTGGTAGTATAGAACGACATCCAGTCAGCATCTGCAAGCTTCATCTGTCTAAAGACAGCAGTCTTGTACTCGAGGTCGGATATTTGGCCAATGCTGTTCGATCCAAACTTCACCGTGCAGAATTTTTGATCCATTCTTGACACGTCAGGAAGCAACGACCACACTCTCTTGGCCTTCAAATTCTTCTTTGTAGGATGTCTTATCCTTTCCACATCCTTAAGAGACTTGGTAGCATTGTCGAATGTCGCCTCGATGGCCAACAGCTGGTCAGCGGGACTATCACCTTGGGTCTTTGGCTGTGGTGTTGCAGATCTCGAAGTCTGTGTGGACGGTGCCCCTGTGTGTATGGATCCAATGTATTCTGTGCGTCTCAAGAACGACACCGCTGGCTGATTCTTCACCACACGGTCTGCCTGTGGGTCTCTCAGCAGAACACGGTCTAATGGATGTAGCGTTGCTGGCTTTTCCTTCTCATCAACGTTTTGCGGGGTTTCCATGGCATCAAATAGCAAAGGAATCGATAGTGCATCGATGGGCATTCCCAAGTCGCTGTTGATGCTCACCAGATTGTTCACGTTCTCCTTGCGGAAGAGTGACGACAACAGCGACGACGACCCAATCTGCTCCTCCTCCTTCCCCGCAAATTTCAGTAACTTTGGAGGGAGCAACGGAGGAGGCAAGTCATTCTGGTACCTTATGCGTGAGATGTAGTCCTGGCTCTTAGACATCGCGTGTGCTGCGCTGTTGAATGTGCGTTGGGATGTAACTCGTTGAAGTTGTTTGTCGAGTAACCAAATCGGAGTGCGTTTAATAGCCGTAAGAAGAAATTACCTAATTAGGCCATATTTTCATTACCCTACTTGCTTATTCCAATGCTATTATTCGTTATTCGTTATCGAGGACATTTAGAATGTCCTTGTACCCTTGTCTTGTTCTTCTCTCTGGAACGACAGCTCTAGTTCTCGCTTTATCCGGCTGCTGGTTCAATATCGTTAGAAGCCCATCGTTCGTCTCCGTGCCATCGTATCCAATCTGCGTGGATTTCAACCTATGCTCCTCCTCCTCGAAATCCACATTAGACAGCGTACCGTGTAGATTCTTCTGGAACTGTGATTCTGGTGCCCTGCCGACCAACCTCCCCCATTTCTCCTGCCTTTTGTTTCTTATAGGAGAGGGAAGCTTTGGCAACGATGACGAAGACGAGGTGATCGATCTTGTCACCGTGCGATCGATATCGGACATCGTCAGTGGTTTGAGACTCTCTTTCAGATGCGCAAGCTTGGGACAATAGATACAGCAGTCCTTACTGTTGATATTAGGGGTGAAGCCATTGAGGAAAGAATCAAAGATAAAAGTCACTGTGAGGATCGGTATGGAGTTCTTTCGAGCAAAGTTCAACTTCTTACTCGTCGATTGCAGGCTGGTTTGCGATGCATTCTTCTTGAACTCAGCATCGAACAGTGTTGGGTATTTCTTGACCAAATGTTCTCCGGACTTTGCCCGTAGCAGATCGTAGTTCACCAACAAGACATCACGATCTTTGTTCAAGAATTCATGGAATTCGAATCCCGACAGTGCAATCATCCTATTGACATGGAGCAGTTCAATCCCCTGGAACCCGGTAATGCTGACGCTGAGCACCGGCGACTGTGCTATGGGCTGGTAAAAGGGTTCACCCCACATGTCCTCTTTGATCTCTTTGTAATGTAGACATCGTTCGAGAAAGAGCTCCGTCATGACTTTCGAACCCGTGAAATGTTCCGGGATTTCCTTAGTGGGGAAATCCGAAGGTATGATGATATACGTGGGTCCATGTTCATGTGCCACCACTGTGCCACTATGTGACTGGATCGTCCTCGTAAGCGTCGAGGTTTTGTCATTCTCAAAGAACTCTAGTGTGAACAGCTTCCTTTCAAATAGTTTGGATGCCACAGGCGGCTGAATGAATGAGAGTTTCTTTGGTTGATTACCGATGGATCGGAGATCAACGTTCTCCTTCTCCTCTTGCTCATCCCAATCGTTCCTTCGCTTGGAACTCGACACCTGACGCTTGGCCTCTGTCATAATAGTGTTCCACACTTCGGGCTTCTTCTTGATCTGCTCCTCTTCCTCCACAATGACCCTTTTCCTCTTCCTTGTCTTTAGTTCATCCCAAACGTTACAGCTTCCCTCTCCAACGTTCTCCACTTTATCAATGTCGTAGTAGTGGTGGTCGAGCATTGCTCTTCTCTTGACACAATCCAAGACCCATAACGGGTGCACATTGGGTACTTTCCACTTGCGTGCCACTGTATACCTTCTCCCACTCTTCTGATTGGTGATCACCATTGAGGTGGAATTTCCCAATGAGTCTGAAACTTCTCCTCCATTATCCGATATGAGCTTGGCAAGCTCATCGTGGTCCGCCATACTGAATTGTTCGTCATCTTTCAGCCTTGAAATACAGATTCGAAGTCCATCAAACACCGGAAGGAGGCATTCGTTCAGATCCAGCGCAGAGTCCTCGTTGTTGATCCATTGTCTGTGGATCTCCAATATAGCCTCCGGTTTAACAAACTTGATATCCGCTCTATTCTTGACCCCAAACTGGAACTTCTCCGTGCTTCTGTCACCGACTATGATCACTGTCACGTCAGACATCAGGTTGCTGGAGTGTATGCCACCCATAGCCCTAATCTTTGCTGCGACATCGGCCTGGTTCGCGTTAGTGTCTCGCCTATTTGATGGTGTGTGGTGTGTGGTGGGGCTCACTCTTAGGTCACTGGATAGTGCAGTGGAGCAGAACTTGACATCTGCGAAAGGTTTGGACATCGCAGCCCACCTTCTCCACTGAGCTTCTCTGTGGACTGGGTTTGATCTTTTGTTGTTTGTGCGAGCCTAGAATTTGTTAGGGCATTTTTTTCGCGTTGGCCGGGGACGCGTTAGGCTACGGGCTACTGGGGGGATGTTAGGCAGAGAGTTAAGTATTGGATGTTGATGATAATCCTTGAACAAACACGATAACTACCTACAGCTTGTTTGGAATAACTCCGGTCTCAGCCACCATCTCCAGCTCAACGAGCAGCTCAGGGTTTGGAAAGTCCACCAACAGCGCAGATCTGCCCGGTTTGTTGGTGAAGTACTTACCGTAGACCTCGTTGATCGCAGCGGCATCCTCTCTGTTCTTCACAAAGAGAAGCACCTTGAGCACCTTGTCGATGTTTGATCCGGCAGCCTCGAGGACTTCAATGCCACGCTTGATGGCCAGTTCAGTCTGCAGAGCAGCGCTCTTAGGAAGCGCACCAGTGGAGTCAACACCGGTCTGGCCAGACGTGAAGACAATGCCGTTGGAGACCCAGGCAGGCGACTCCAGATTGTTGCCCGGCTTTCCTAGCTTCTCCCATGTCAGCACCTTCGCAGTATCCTCACCATACTCGGCAATGACCTCAAGCTCGACGAGGATCTCCGGGTTGGGGAAGCTCACGACAATGCAGGCCCTGGATGGCTTGGACTTGAAGTAATTTTGGTAGATCGCGTTGACGATAGGAGCATCGGAGGGCTTTGTGATGAACAGGAGCACCTTCAAGGCTCTGTCGAGAGACGACCCAGAAGCCTCAAGAACCTTCTTGACGTTCTCAAAGGCATTGGTCACCTGTGTCTCAAGGTCCTTTGGGGTGGATCCGTTGGCTGAGCCAACTTGTCCCGAGGTGTGAACGATCCCGTTGGACTTGAAAGCCGGTGACAGCAGGTCAGAGTGTGGCTCACCGACGGATTCCCACGTAACCTTCTCGAGTTTGTCAGTGGTGGCAATGAGCTCGAACTCGACAAGGATCTTTGGGTTGGGGAAGTCCACCACGATGCAGGATCTGCCTGGAGCAGTGCCAAAGTGCTTCTTGTAGATCGCATTGACCACCGGTGCGTCCTCTGCTCTCTTGACGAAGAGCAACACCTTCAACACCTGGTCGAAGCTCGTGCCGGCAGCCTCAAGCACCTTTTTCATGTTCTGTGCGCACTGCTCGGTCTGCTCTGCGACATCGTCCGAGGCGCCGCCTGTTTGGCCCGAGGTGAAGACCCTGGTGCCGGATTTGTAGGCTGGGGACAGTAGGTTGTTCCCCGAGGAGTTGATGGCTTCCCACGTGATGGCCTCAGGCATTCTGTTGCGTTTCCAGAAGTTGAGAAGGCCCATTGGGGGGTGGAGAGAAGGGCGAGGATCAATCGCAGTATTTAACTTGATTTGTTCGCTCATTGGGGGGCTTGAGGACTATCTCCCGCGCCCTAATGGGGAAACAGGCCCGATAGGACGGGAGTAGCCGATGCGCAGGCTGGAAGCTGAAGGGCAGGCGACAGCGTCCAACGGAGGTTTGAGAGAGACAGAGAGATGGTGCTGCACAGCTACAGTATTCTTGTCCCATCAGGTTGTATATGGGGGACTAATTGGGTCGTATCGGAGAACTCCATGAGGTTCCCCGGATCGTGCCAACATTGAGGCGATGTATCAAAAGAAGCATAGTGATACAGTCCTACATCTCTGAGAGCTCCAGCTATCCTGTATGTGTCTTCAAGCGCCAATCGAAGGTGTAACAATGGGTCTCTCAACACCTTGAATGACGTAGATACTGCCGGAGCCCACACATAAATGGGAATCTACATCCGGCTGGCAAAGCCATCCAACACACTGGCACAGTACCACCAACACAGTGATGTTTGTACTCACACCTGTCTAATCCTCCACTAACATCCACTAACATGCGTTCATCTCCATTGCCAGACGACGAACACATCCGGACACCAGCAAATACGCGATCTCCAAAAACTTTGGGGGAACGCTTCGGTTAAAAGAGCACCAGAGCCCCAATCAAGGAACTGAAACAGGCACGATGTCAAACATTGACGAGGACGACGATGACTTCCTCTACGGAGACGACACTGCACCAAAGAAAGAGTCTGTGGTAGAAGCCACAGACTCAAAAACGGGAGAACAACAGGGCAATGATGGTGTTGGCCAGGATAACAACGATGAAAATGATGACAAAGGTAATGACGATGATGACGATGAAGACTCAGAGGAGGACTCGGATTCTGACATCGAGTTCATCATCGGCTCTGAGGAGACCAAGTCTGGCACAAAACCTGTAGAGGCGACGACGACATCAACGACGCGCACAGTGGATGCACAGACGGCCTCTGGAGTAGTGCCTGAGGCCGTTGGGGAGACTGCCATCGAGACCTCCGACTCCACACAAGCACAGGCACAATCCACGGGTGCCACGATCACACGTGTCCCAGGTCTGGAGATCAACCAAGTGGGAGAGCACGAAGGGAAACCTATAACATCGTTAAACCTTCAAGACTTGAAAGAGAAGCCCTGGAGACAGCCCGGTGCTGACGTCTCCGAGTACTTCAACTTTGGCTTCAACGAGGTGTCCTGGACGATGTACTGCGCAAAACAGGATAAGCTCAGGGCGCAGTACAACCCGCAAAAGATGTTCATGGAGCTCATGCCCGTCGCAATGATGGGTGGAATGCCGCTTCCAAACTTGCCGGGAATTCCCACAATGCCAGGTGCGCCAGCAATGCCCACCATGCCACAATCGGAAGCTGCACGCGGTTCAACGCCAACTGGCCCATCTTCACAGCTCCCGTCTGGCCCACGGTATGGTAACGACCTACCAAAGGGCCCACAAAGGCAGCAGGACTACAGAGACAGAAATGACAGAGACAGGGAAAGAATCGACTATGGACAGAACACAGACTTTAGAGAAAGAGGCGATCGTTACAATCGTCGCAGATGAAATATACGACCAAAGTTTTGCTACACAGTTCTATTGTACCCTTCCAATAACCTGGAAAAATTAGTATATAAAATAGTCCTTTGCTCATGGGCTGCTATCAACCAGCTTCTTCACCCATGGCTGATGTAGTTTGTTGAGTTCAACCACTGCCTCTAACACCTTAATCCATCCCATCTTGGACTCGCTGGTATCCCCGTTGAAGTTGATAACCTCGCCATTCTTGAACTTCAACTTAAACCCACTGTTCACAAGTATGTCATCTGTCACATTCCGCTGCTTCGTAGCGCCTCGTTTACCCACGTAAACCACCTCAACCACCTTGAGCAGATTGATCTGCGCTCTCGGTTTTCTCGTGTCCTCCGTGTGGGCAATCATCTTGGTGCCCTCCACGGTAAAGAACCGACGCTTCCACAGTTCACAGTCGCCACCTTCTTGGAACAAATGCCCTTCATATCTGATCTTGGACTGTTCCACAACATGACTAGCCACCCCCTGTGCGATCTTGATCGATGGAGGTAACGTCTCTAACGGTGAAGATCTTGGGATGTAAAGCATTGTCACATCCAGCTTCGCTATCAGATAAGGAGTCTTCTTGTACTCCTTACCGTTCTGCACCTTTGTCTCCCACTCGTTGAAGAGTTCAATCGTGTAGTCTTGAGTCTTTGCAGTGATTTGGTTGTCTTGGGCATGGAATGTGAGTTTGTTCTTGGCAAAGCTTCCATCAGGTGCAAACTTGTTATCCCATTGATCATGCGCTTTCTTTCTGGTTTCATATCTCTTTTCAATTTTGTACTTTGGTTTGACCCCCAAGAGCCGACCAAGCCTGCTGGTGGATAGATGAACCTTTTCAAACACATCAACAAGCTCATTCTCAGGTCTGTTATAAGACAGCTTGGAAGTGAAGAACAACTCGGTCATGTCATGCTCAATGGCAAGCTCAAACTCCTTATCAATCTGTACCTCATTGCTTAGGTCCATCTTTGGAATGGAAACAGTGTGTTTCCCGTTGTCGAGATAGAGCTTGAACGAGGCCTTGCGATTCTTCATCTGATCAAGACGAACTTCTTTCAAGGAATTGATGTGAATATACAGTCGACCTTTGTCATCGACAGGAAGTCTTGGTTCCATGGATTTCACGCTCATGCGCGAGCCACGTTTCTTTATCTTGATATCGCCAGGTGAAGTGTTGGAAACCGGAGCCAAACCTGAGGGGATCCTCTGGGAACGCTGATTGATGTCATTACCAGCCATTGCACCCAATGGGGTTCTCACTCTTGGTCCTTGTGGTCGTGGATTGTTCTTGGCTCTCGTCTTGCCATAGTCCATTGATACCAGCTTGGGACCAGTATTGGTGCCATGGGTTGTGTGCTTCTGGTTCTGATCCCACGGCACAAGACTTGGATCAATAGCTCCTTTGAATCCTTTTTCTCCTTCATCTGAGGCGTCTGTCTTGCCCTTGGCAATGATCATCTCTTCACGTTCGCGTGCAACATAAGTCTGATCTTGAAGTTGAACAGCCCTGTCGAAATCGTCGTTGAGGTCAAACCCACTTGCATCAGTGGTATCCGAGATCAGCCTGATATTCGTCTGTTCGGTCTTTGAAATCAGGATAGGATTCTCGTTGGTTAGATCCTTCGACACAGAGCTTCTAACTCTTGGATTCACCACTGGGAAGGCGCTCACACTGACAGGCTTTGGCGAAGAAGTCTCCTGCTTTATATTGTAATCGGTCGTATCGCATTCAGAGTCATGGTCAAACTCAATTGCAAGGCCCAGATCTTCACTCTTGGTCACAACAACTTCACCGGTAGCCTTGGTAGAGCAGACTTGGGCATTATCTGTAGTCGAACCAGCAATAAGGGCCCCAATTTTGTCAGCAGCGTGAGAGATGACTCTTGTTGGCCCAGCAGTTCCATGTATGTTACCCCAGATACCCTTCTGATCGTTGGTCTTGCTCTCCTGGTTCATTCCTAAATCAACGTCAGATGATGTCGTCACATTCCAATCTTTGAAAGCAACTCCAAAGTCTGACGATTGACTGATATCCAAAAGACCGGCACTAACATCCCCAATGAATGAGTTATCAACAATTGCAGAAGATCTCTTGGAATCAACGTTGATATACGACGACTTGGAGAACGATCTCGTAACAAAAGAAGTCGCCAAGTCAAACGAGGTTCTTCTGGATAGCTTCTCCTGCTTGAGCACCGAGTTATCCATCGTGATATCATCGAAGGAATGAGGCTCGCCACGTCTAGTACTCAAAACCTTCAAGAGGTTAGTTGGAGGAGGTAGTATTCTTCCTCGAAGGCTGTATTGTGGATTCGGCGCCGCCTTTTTTGGCTGATTGTGCCAGATTTCAATGAAGCTTGTCGGTGGAGATTTCGTAGAACCGTCATCACTCGGAGGCTTGTCGTTGAACAACATACTATCGAAGGATGGGATATTTGTGTGAGCATTTGCCTTCGAAGGGGGCAACGAAGGCATCAGTGAATGGAAGCTCTGATCGGTTTGTACTGCAGCTTCTTTCAGTTCAACTAAGTGTGGGCGGTCTTCAGGGCGAGTGACCTGGAGAGACTTTGAGACTTCACTGACTGGGGAGTACTCATCAAGTGGTGGAACCAAGGTGGTGAATAGTGGTTCAGCAGATTTTAAACTAGCCTCCAAGAAGCTCTCTCCAACAGGAGTAGTGGGCAAAGTGTTCTCAGAAATGATGGCCAGGTTCTCAATTCTCGGCTCGATATTATCATCGCTAAGACTGCGGTCATTCAGCTCAACAGCATCTGGCAGAGTTCCATGTGTCATGGCATCAACCGTTGAAGGACTATCGTCTTTGGAGACAGTCTCCTCCAGCAGAACGTCCTCTTGAGGCAGCACATCACTGACAGAAGCTTTTGGGAGGTCATCATCCTCAAGATCCACGAGGCTAACCTCTCTTGCCGTTAAGTTGTTGCTTCTATAACTCTCATCCATCTTATCTGAGGTATTATATAGCCCAATCTCCTTGAACTCCTCAGAGAACGAGGTATCATCCATCTCAATAAGCAATGGCGGGGGCATGGCAAACTCGTCAATAGAGTGTTCAGAATGATCGTGTACTCCTTGGTCAGGGAACGCAGCATCAAGAAGTGCATGCTCCTCGCTCACATCGATCGGCATGACATCTTCAACAGGGCTGAGCGATACTTGAGAGGTCAGGGACGATAATAAACTTTCAGTTTCAACGGCCTCAGCGGAAACAACAGGGGACTGCGGCAGCTCTGCATGTTGTACTGGAGAATCGTCATCCGTTACCAGGGTGGATGGTGTTGAGCCGAAAGAATCTTCACTTGTCATTTCCTTCTCTGATGAATCGGCAGGGACTGACACTGTATTAGCCGGTGAAGGAAGCGAGTTATGCGGCAGGGGGTCCATTGGACTCGCCGGTAGCTCACCTGGTATATGTGCTTCTGCTACTTCCATCTTCACAGGCGATGTCTCCAGATCAACAGTTGAAATGGCCATATTCTCCTGTTCCAGCTTGACTGGAGACTTCTTCGGGCTCATTGAAAGTGATGATATGAAGGAGCTAATCGACTCACTGAGTGAAAGCTTCTTCTTGTGAGTAGTACGGACAGAGTTCCCATGCTGAAGGAGAGTGGATATTGATCCATGTGAGTCCTGTGCAGGTATGTTTTGCCTTGGCGCGATAATCTCTTCACTCTCAAACACGTCCGTAGCAGACGTGAAAGTTTCATGCGAATCAGCCAGACTCGTCACATCCATGTTCTTCATGTCAGTATGTTTCTGTTCGTCGTCCAACACAATTGGTGTGCTCGCCTTTGAGACCACTGTTGTGGCCAGGTTTCTTTCTTCATCCTTCAGCGAAGAGTTTGAGCTTCGTCTCTTCAATACCGGATCGAGACGTAATATACTGGCCTCTTTGTCATTATTTTTCAAGTCCATTTCGAAAAGCTCGGATGCGTCTCTCAAAGATCTCTCCTCGGCCAATTCCGCTTTGCTCTTGATGTTCAAGATAAATGCTTCCTCCTCCTTTGCCACTGATCTTAGAGGGCTTCCAGAACCCCTGTTGACCTCATCGGACTGAACCTTCCTTGAGATCAGATCAGATCCAAGAACAAGGTCGAGCCTCTGTTCCAACGTGATGGAGTTATTGGTCAAATCCTCCTTGGTCAGATTGAAGTCCCTGGAGCTGTCCTCATCGCTGGAACCCAGCGTGGTATCCTTCTGTGGCGGAGATGCGATGACTTGGTGCTTTGGTGGAGGCGGAGGTAGTGCATGCTGTTTTATTCTCCCCTCCCATTGCGACTGAAGGCCTTCCTTTGCATCTTCTTCCGAAGAGTCTTCCGAGTGCTCAGGGGTGAGTTCATTATACTCGACGATTTTTGGAGGAGATTGATCGAAGCAGACGGATCTTTTAGAAGGTGAGTTATCCCTTGTGGAGAATCCAGTTGACTTGAAGCTAAAGCTCTTGGACAGCTCGCGAGGTCCACCCACTTTTGAGAAAGACGCCTGTCTATTGAGTCTCGTGTTGAACTCGAGTTCATCATACGATGGAGCAAGCGGAATGTTCTGGATCATTGGTTCCTGTTTTACCGGTGATCCAGGTAAACTTTGCACCTTCCGGTGTGTATGTGGCCTGAACTTGAGAGGCGTGATTGGGTTGTCATCCGAGGTGTTCAGCAGCAGGGTATCGTTGCGTTCGTTATCCGCATTGACATCTAAGTGCAGTGACGAGGCGGATAGATTGTGATTGATTGCCTCGAGGAGGTCATCGACTGAGTGGCTGGCACGGCCTTGTACGATGTTATGCTTTATAGGCGTGGACGATGAAGCTGGGGCCTCCATTGTGTAAACAGAACAAAAACCCGAGTGTTTCGACTTAGGCTATCGTGCGCCAATTGGTGTTGTTGACGTTTTGAGAGGGAAGCCAGGTGTATGCAGCAAACGTAGTAAGCACCGTCTTCTCTGACGTCTCAGTTTTATTGTTGTTGAGCGTGTTTGTTTTTCTCTCGAGCCGCTGTGTCTCATCTTGTTTACACCCGTCCCGATTGGGGACTGGGTCGGTATTTCTTGTTACTACAGTAACACAAACACAAACACAAACACAAACACACCTCTACACCAAACTTCCAACTTCTGACTTCCGACTGCCGACCGAAATTTCATTCACGTCTGCCATGTTTGCTCGTGCCAGTCGTGCCAGTACAGAAAAGTTGCAACGTTTTTGTTGCCATGGAGATAATCACCCAGAGTTTCGCTCGGAGGGGGCGCCCGGCTCGCAGTTTCCGAGTTCCAGGCGGAGCCGGCCCCACTGCGCCTCGGCCTGGAGATATTTTTAGGCTGGGGTTCGCCTCGCTGCGGAAAGGGAACGCCAGAAGTGGGTTCACGGCGCTCTCGGGCTGAATACACAGCAGCAATTAATTGGCTGGCACACGGGTTCCGAAGCACCCGGGACCGGGGATACAAAGCATGCTTTTCACCGCTGCGCCCCTTAAGCCTTGGACGCCGAGCTGAAAGCTGCAATGGGGAAACGATGGTGGAAATGGTCGATGGCCAGCCCCGGCTAATATGGCTCAAAGTAGATGGGACGATGCTCAGCTCTGGCGGAAGCGTAGGATCGTAGTGGGTACCACTCAGGCGTTAGAGCGCCATAGGAATGGACTGCTAACTCATCGCTGGCCAAAGTGACACCCTCAGCATTGTTGACTTGCGACATGAAACACTTGCACTGCTTGTAGAACTGGCGACCACCGTCCCGAATGATTGTGAATAAACCCACAAGGCGCACGCAAGACGTTCCAATGAGATCCTGTAGCCTACACTACCAACCACTCCCACCTATCACCTAGAGGTACAACGTAGATGGTCTATATATTTGGTTACTGAGCCCCGAAGCCTCGCCTCGCCCAGCAGTTCCCCAATAGCCCATAATTAAGGGATTTTCTCCTATTTCTCCAGACAGCGGACGTTCCGCAACAAAACTTCACCGAAGGACCAACAGCCCCGCTGCCAAAGGACAGCAGCTATTCTCCCCTCCTCTTGTTCACGACAGCAGTGTAATAAGACACCGCAATAACACAATTGGCCCCCTCAAGTCAGAGCGCAACAGACGGCAGAGCCGGATCAACCTCCTCCACTCATCGATCTCACCCACAACCTCGGTGATCTAAGGGCGACACCTCCTCCACCAGTGCATGGGAACGCGCCATGAGCTTCAACCCAGAACTGCAGGCGTTTCTCCAGGTGCCCGATGAGCAGCAGCTGCTCTCGGTCTCACCGGGCAGGTCGGGCTCTCCACACTCGCTGCTGGAACCACACAGCAGCTCGCCGGGCTCCACCATAGGCAGCTTCCGCTCGCGTGCCAGGGCTGGCACGCTGCCCTCGAGCCTATACCCGGGCTCGGCCACACAGCCACCGTTCATGCTCGACATCCCACTTGAGCAACTCTCCCTGGGACCCTCCTCCATGGCCATGGCGATGAACAACCCGGAACTCAACGGTGGGAAGCCCAGGGTGCGCTCGGGATCGCTCTTTGGCGTCACGGACTCACACTCCATCTGGAGTAACGACAACCCGCAGCAGCTCCCACTTGAAGAACCCGCCCGTGTGCGTGCCTACTCCACCAACCATGCCCTATTGAACGACCAACAACCCGCATTTCGGCCCCAGCAGTTCGTCGTGCCAGAGCACCACAAGCCGTCGCATTTCCAACCGTTGCAGGAGCAGAATAGACCTCGTGCTCAGACATTCATACCGAAGCAAGTGACAGAGCCATTGCTGCTCGAGCATCTTGACCATCGCTTGCTCAACTGGACCTCTAGCTACTCGGACTCCACCCTTGGACCGACAGGCACGCTCATCGTCTCTAACCTGCCACCGCATGCCACCACCGCTGCCTCATTGGCCAGCCTACTCTCCAAGTTTGGAAGGCTGCTCACAGTGAGAGTCTTTACGGGGAACGAGTCTGCCCTTGTGGAGTTTGAGTCCATCGAGACAGCGATGCATGCCCGTGCACAACTACACCATCAAGAGCTTGTGCCTGGGTTCCCATGCCAGGTGGCCTTTGCTAAGATCTTTCCTCCTCAGCAGAGTGTCCCTCAGGTAAATGCAACAATTCCAGCCGTTCCAAACATACCACAGGTGATCCCATTGCCACAGGCCAACCAGCCAACCATCATTCGCAAACAACAACCTCCACAGACCATCGCACTTGATATCCAAAACAGGACACAGCAACAGGCAGATCTTCATAACCATCAGGTGGGTGCACCACCGAAATTGGCTGACATCATTGACGATGTTTTGAGAAACGTGCGTGGCCTTGGTGTCGACACACGAGATGGCTTTATCCCAACGTCGCTTAACAAGGCGTTGAACTGTACCGGGAAAGACACTGAGCTTGGACCTCTACCTGAGGCTATGCAACACAGAGAGTTTGACGCTCCGAAGTTGAGAGAATCACGGAAACTCATTGACTATGACGGAATGTCAAAGCTTGAAATTGAGGAATTGGCCCTGGCCATGCTTGATGAGCTTCCTGAGTTGTCTAGTGACTACTTGGGCAATACCGTGGTGCAAAAACTCTTCGAACACTGCTCGCCGTCTGTGAAAGTCATCATGCTCAAACAGGTGTCCAAATATCTCGCACAGATGGGTGCTCACAAAAACGGTACATGGTCTGCACAAAAGATGATCACCGTCGCTGACAGTCCACTACAGAAGAAAATCGTTGCCGAGAGTTTGCAACCATACTGTGGACCTCTATTCAACGACCAATTTGGAAACTATGTCATTCAGTGCTCGTTGAAATTTGGTTCTCCATGGAACAACTTTATATTTGAGTCCATCGTTGCCAAGTTTTGGCTCATTGTGCCTAACAGATTCGGTGCCCGTGCTGTGAGAGCTTGCCTGGAGAGTACTGAGACAAGCACTGAACAGACAGCTCTCGTATCTGCTGTGATTGTCTCTTATGCGGAGCACTTGGTGATTGACCCTAACGCTGCACTTCTCGTGACATGGTTCCTTGATACGTGTACCCTACCAAACAGGTACAGCCTCATCACTCCAAGGCTGCTTCCACATCTGGCCCAACTGTGTACCCACAAGTTGGCGTCGCTCACTATTTTAAAGATCTTGAACAATAGGAACGAAGCCGAGGCCAAGGGTGCGATCATCTCAGCGGTGTTTGGCGAGGTTGAAAGCAGACCACCTTTTCTTTTAGAACATATCCTCCAGGATTCGAATCATGGTGTGACTTTCATCCTCAAAGTACTGGCAAACCCACAGCTTGACCCAGACCTTCGCTGGCATCTTGTCTCTCAAATCCGCAAAGTTCTACAGGAGGTCAGCGTTGGCAGTTCGCATAGTTACAAGCGTCTCTTTGAGGAGGTTGGCGTAACTCCAGGTAAAGCTCAACGCCATTCGAGAACGCACTCCATCGGTGGAGGCACTGGACGCAAGGGTAAGAACAAGTCGCCATACGGGAGGGGAAAACAACCAACACATGACCAGCAAAAGGACGAGTACACGCATATATCATACCCCCAGGTGCAACAACAGCCACAACAGAAGTACAATAACTTCCAGTCTTATCAGAATGTGGAGATGTTCCCATTTGAAGAACAACAAGGTCACCAGTATCTACAGTACTAGCGTGTGCAAGACATGTTTATAATAGTAATGATAATCCATACATAACAAAGGCGGTCCATGTAACAGTGTCTTTTGCGGTACTGCTCATTGGAAGAGCTCTGCGATGAGATATGGCGCAAAGACGACGACCGCCGTTATCAAGACGGTAAAGATCTGAATGATCGAAAGAGGAAGGAAAAGAAGCCCATTATCCTTGAGATTGCACCACACTGAGTATATCGCCACTTTGGTGAATGTCCAAGTGAGAAAGAACGGACGTGGGTTTGTCCCACTGAGGAAGCTCACTGGGATCTTGACACAGTCACCCCCGAGCTGGAAGTAACGGAAGCAACCTCTTTGCAGGATCTTCAAATTACTAGAGTCTGCTGCAAACAGAGAGAAGAGTGCAATAGAGAGCACATTAATCACCGCATCGAGGTTCTTCCGTTCATAGTGGAAATCCATCATCGTTTCGGTGACCACTGCACTGTCCGTGAGGTCAACGCCCTCAAGAAGTCGTACAAGAAGCATGGCATCGTTCAGCCCCACTGTCATACCACCACCAGTGAGAGGGTGTCTCATATTTAGAGAGTCTCCCACTAAGAACAATCCGGGTATGTCATTAGCCCTAGCGGTGAGGTACGAGTTTGGCATGGATTTCACAGGCTTCTCGATTGCCTCTTTGAACGATGGCTTCAAGCTATCAGGTAGCACTGGCAGCACAGTTTCACGCAGCCAAACTTTCGGCTCCTGTGGCATTCTCGGGTTGTTATAGGCGCAGAGGACTCTTGTTTCCGATGGTGTTGTCTGATAGACAAGAATCGGGTCGCACTTGGAGTTCAAGATCACATGTCCGGTATTTGGGACAGGAAGCACAGCATCTTTCAGTATCAGTGCAACAAAGTTTGAGTCCACGGTGGGCGTGTTTTCAGGTGAGAGCAGCTTGCGGAACTTGGAAAAGATTCCATCGCACATCACCGTGAGGTCAGCTGTGTACTCGGTGAGGCCACCATCGCGCTTTACAACCACACCATGCACACCCTTGCTGTCTTTCAGTACAGATGTGACTGTTCCTTCTAGACAGGTGACGTTTTCTTCGCCCTTCACGATATTTCTGAGATTGTTAATGAAACGTCCGTGTTCAAACGACACTCCAAGCTCGAACTCGTTCTCTTCGAAATCCTTGATCGTGATATATTCGTCGTCAAGGACCTTGTCATTACCCTCAAAGACACAGCCCTTCAGAGGCTCGACTTTATGGGTGTCAGCCTTATGAGGATATGGAATGGTCACCTGCTCATCTTCGTAGAACACCGTGTAGCCCTTCTCCGGCACTGCCTCGATATTGTTGATGGCCTGGACCATTCCGAGAGCTCTCAGTGCCTTGAGTCCACCCGGCTGGAGCAGTTCTCCCACGATCCTGTCCGGAGGAGACCAGTCACGCTCGACGATGAGCACTTTGCGTCCTTGCCGGGCGAGCCCCGTGGCGATGGCCGGGCCGACAACGCCAGCGCCGACAACGATCACATCATAGTGCGTCATGGTGTATATATGTGTGTTCAGAGAGAAGTTTTAGTGGTTCAGTGCCCAGTGTTCGGCGATATGGCTGCGTTCAGGCCGCTTTTATACTGGCAATGTGGGTGATGCGCTGATGTTGATGGTTCGATCGCGAAGTTGTCTCTATACGCTAAACGAGCGATGGGCTGATTTAAGGGTTTACAACTGCGCTGTGGATGTCCTGGAGAGAAGGAGGTGGTACTACAGTACTGCAGACACGCTTCAAGCGCATCCTTCACCGAGTTCATGGCATTTCAAGCCGTGTTTATACACCAGCGCAGCATGAGTCCCAGTTCCGGGGATGTCAATCACGTGACTAGTAGGTCGGATCTCAGCTGAAGTGCAAACAAACAAACAAACAAAGATGGGAACGCGTGGCGGAGGTTTCTACACACCAGAGAAGCCCATTCAGACTCACCTGATCCCCTCATCACCGGATGGCACCAAGGGGGAAAACCAAAGTACTGGAACAGTTCGATGTCGACCCTCTTCTCACGACAGTGGGCGGCCGCAGACAGACCTTCTACGACCAACAGCCACCCAACTCGGGGCTCACGGTGTCATGGCCACACAAGACGCCTTCAGCTGAGGTGATGGCGAGGCTAGGATTCTTCTTCACGCCGACGAAACGATTGAAGGACAGGGTCACATGCTTTGGATGTCACAAGACACAGTCCACATGGAAGAACGTCAAGGACCCCACATTTCATCACTTGGGCAAATCTCAACAGTGCCAGTTCAGCTTGATGCAGAGCTATATGAAACAGCGATCATCCGATGCTGATTTCCGTTGGGAAGACACTGAAATATTCAACGATCCATTGTCAGCAAAGGCAATAGCATTCAGATACGGCACGTTTGCAACGAAGTGGCCCTTCGACCGCATCCATGGCGCCAACCCTAAAAGCGATAAGATGGTTGATGCCGGGTTCGCATACTATCCACAGGAAATGGAGGACGATCTCGCGATTTGTATGTACTGTGGAATCTCGCTCGAGGGCTGGGAAGTGGGTGATGATCCCATGGTTGAACACAGGAAAAGAGCAACGGACAAGCGCTGCTACTATCTCGATGCTTGGGATGCTACTCTAGACAGGGACCAAAGCCTAATGAATAATGATCTCAAGCGAAAGAGTGACTCGCCTTTACGATCCTCCATCGAAAAGAGATCAAAATCACTTGTCGGGTCATCCACGATAGAAGAGGAAGAGGAAGGGGATCAGCTGGCTGACGAAAGCAAGGAGAACAAAGATGCCGAGGACGAGAACCCTGGAAAAGAACTGCAAGAGCCTTTGGATTCATCATTGCGATCAAGACCTCGAAGAGTCCGTAAAGTGGTCAAGAAGCTCGATCTAGATCTCAGCTCGTCAGAAGAAGAGCAAGACGATGATGAAAGCTTCAGTATAACTGCCAATGCGGATAAACTAAACTCCGAGGAGGAACACTTCGAATCATCTCTGAAAAAATCGGTGAGAGCAAGTGCCTTGCCCTCAAGCAACAAGAACTCGTCCAAAATCGTACCTCGTTCAACCTCGCCAATCAAAAAATCCAAGATCCTGGACAGTTCGTTTGACAACGAGGGACTATTTGCCACTAAAAAGATCCAAGATGTTGATATCGCTACGCTGCCAAGGCCTAAGAGCTCTAGCGCTGAGATTGCGTCTTTGAGAAAAGAGAAGAGCCCCACTCCCGGGCTTGACAATCCACCTTCAAATATTACCGGTCCATCAAGCAAGATTCAAGGCTCGTCCCTGAAGGATTCGAGCCCAGCCATTGTGAGCTCACCCCAAAAGAAGCATCTTCCTCTCCAGGATATAACAAATAAGTCATCACCACGGAAAAGAGTTGTGATAGAGGAGAGCGAAGATGAAGATGAAATCATTCTCGTGAGCAACAGCAAGGAGAGTATCTCACAAAGGAAGGAATCAATTAGCGTGATACAGGAACCGATTGTTGATAGCACGGAGACATTGAGACCGGTGTCCCATCAAAACGATATTCTCGAGAAGGAATCATCACCAAACTCATCTTCAATCTCACAATTGGATCCTTCACCGCTGGCTGCCAAGACTCAAGCTGCATCACCATCAAGCTCAAATTCTCTTTCACGGCCAGAAATGAGGTTGAACGGGTCGCTCCCCAGATTCTTTGAGAGTCCTAAAAGAACACACTCACCATTTTTGGACGCTGACTACAATGGTAGCGATCACATCATGGCACCTGTGCTCGCGTCCGATGATATCCCCATTGAGGAATCGACAGATCATAACATCCAAGTGATGCAACCGTCGAATGTTGAACATGAAATGCGTTCAACATCTGCATCTTTCCATTCTGCCAATGATACGCTGGACTATTGGATGCCTACGGATACAAATAAGCTCTTTGAATCCCTCGAAGATTTAGAAACGGCAAGGAAATTTCTCGATGAGCTCCAGCATCTAACGTATGAGCTCAACGACGATATTGACGGTCGTGTAAGCAATTTCATCAATGAAATGCCCGATGAAGAGTTGGAAATGTCCATTGAGAATTGGATCTTGCACACGGCGAAGCAAGGGAGAGAACATCTGGAAACAGTATGCACGAGGATGTTGTCCTATTTCGATGAGGAGTCTGCTAGAGCAATGGATACGCTGCGGAAACTCCCCACTACCAGTTAGGAGATGCAAAATGAACGATTATGAATAGGTCATGTATATGCAACAATAGCTAAACCAAGCACAAGCACCACTGAATGATTAGTCCGACTCTATATCTTCGATCTCGACGTCTTCAATTGGGTCTGGCTGCTGGAATGCGCCAGGCCTTTGAATGGCATTTATGTGGCCCATGAGATCATTGGGGCCGAGCTCAAAGTTATTCAAGTTGTCCCGCGCTTGTCTGAATCTTTCCTGGAACGCCACAAGGTCCAACTGGCCATTAAGAGCTGGACCATTCACAGCCCTGTGGAACCTCTCAGCGCGTTCTTCTTGTTCCAATTGGAACCCGTTTGGTCCTTGAAGACCCCTCATAGGAAGTTGTGCAATGATATCTGCCAAGTGTGGCGCTTCACCGCGTTGGAATTCTTCCGGGTGGTCTTGGTAAAGTCTGATGAGAAACTCTCTCAATCTGCGAACACCTTGTCCTGAAAAGACGCAGAAAAGTGTCCGCTGATGGTCATTGAAATCATTTGGAGGCTCACGGCAGTACCTGAGGATATCTGGTCTGAGGAATGCTCTGATGCCGGTGAGTGACAAATGAGTTAGTCTGGGGCAAGAGCGAAGCAATTCCAAGATCGGTGATAGTCCCAAATTAGTGCAATACGAGAGATGTACCCTTTCCAAAGTATCGTCATGGCCCCTGCGAACCACAAAATTGTGGATGCCCAAGTCAGTGATATTCAAACATTTCACCAATCCTATTCTTCTCAAGCGTGGCAAATGGGCCAACTCCGCCAAGCATGTGTTTGTTAGCTGTTGACAGCATGCCAAATCGATGTATTGTAACCTATGACAATTTCTCGCAAGCAGTATAATGCCAATGTCTGTGATATGCGTGCAATGGCCCAGATGGACATAATGCAAGTTTTTCCCAAGCTTTGATAGAAACTTGAGAGACGAGTCCGTCACGTTACTGCATTTGGATAGCACCACGTTACGCAAGCGCGGCGCTGCCTGAACTATAAGTTCCACGCTCTGGTCCGTGATCTGCGTACACCCTGTGAAGTCAATGATCCTGAGCCTGTCAAGGACCGTACCTTCGGGGATCGATCTGAATAGTTGATCTGTGATGTTACTATTTTGTGAAATCCTGAATTCTCTTAGCTGATCAAGATGGGTAAAGAGGTTGATCAGTGAATCATTTGTGAGGTTGGTACAGCTGTGTACGTCAACTTCTATCAACGCCCTGCAGTTTTCGACAAAGTTGATAATGTCTTCATCCAGAATGTTGGTGTTTTCTGAAATCTTCATGCGTTTTAACATGGGACAGTTTTGGTAGATGTATGCAATCCCATTCCGTGTAACTTCTTTACAGCCTGGAGCGTAAAGGCCTTGCAATCTCGAGCTATTCTGACCCAAAGCGCTGAATACTGAGTCATCGATGCTTCTGACGCCCGTCATATCGATGGACTGGAGTTTGGAGCAGCCTTGTAGCACCGTAAATATCGATGCCTTTGTGATCTTTGTACAGTTTACCAAAGTGAGTCTCTCGAGATTCGAGCATCCTTCAAACATGTTTAAGAACGTGTCATCCACTTTGTCATAGATGAAACTCAGGTTCAAGCGGCGGATGTATAGCCTATAATCCCAGTATGTGCTTGATCTCGGTATCTGCATCACAGCTTTCAATCCACGCATCGCCTGTGGACCCATCAAAGCGGGTCTGAACCATAGCAGTTCCACGATGAGATTACCCCAACGTTTGCACACTGTCAATATTGGCACCAAGTCCGGCTTGTGACTGATATGGGAGAAGATGAGCAGAAGAACCTCGGTGGGTATCCCCTTTATCGGGCCGAGTTCTGCAGATACACGTATGGCATCCCCGGGGAGGTCGCCCATGATCTCAAAGTCTGAGTTATCCGACTGCATGTCGATGTCATTGTCGGCATCGCGGTGCTTCCTATGGTGCTGTTCTGTGAGTGTTGTGTGTGGTTTGATCGAGGAGGCCGAGGAGGCGACCGAGTTGTCGTTGTCACTTTCCATTTCTTCTCTTCCTCGTTAACGGCGTGAAGATGCTCCTTTGGGGCTGCAATGGCCAGCCTGTCTCTCCTATAACAGCAATGGCCGATCTACCAGGGGATCAGGTCTGCAAGAGGGGCTTGTGAGGGCTGGATGTATCGCTAGCTCCGGCCAGTCTGATTGCAAAGCCCCGGACTAACGTGCGACAAAAGGACGCGGAATCTCGTAAAGCGTAGACGACTGTATCTGGCTGCGTGTAGAGCGCACTGACCACCTGAGAACGATGGCTGTGCGGGCGAGGATTGGATTGCCGATGGGGCTGTGGAGAGGCGTGTTTTCCGCTATGGGCTTCGTTTCTGTCCTTGTGTGCCCGTTTCGCTCCTGTGTTTGGCATATTCCGGGGGAGCGTAGAGTACATATTCCGAGGGTTTTTGGTCACGTGGTATCATAACCATAACCGAGGGTAACTCCGAGGGTCGAAACCCCATTCCACAGAACGCATTCGCGAATTCGCGAAATACAGAACACGAAACTTCCCCAAAAGTTGGCGGAAGATCTCACCCAAATCGGCCCATCAAGGAGCTCAGTCTCTCGTCACCAGTCCATTCGCAATGCCAGGTATGTCCCATCTTCCCGTCACAGAGCTGTCAATGTCATGGATCACTTAACTAACACACAGTCAAATCCCTCGAGCCCTTCGTTTTCGAACGGCTACTCACACAGAACCTTCCCTTCGAGGCCTTCCGCCATGCTCGTGTGGGCATTGACGTCGGCCACTACGTCTCCCGACTCGTGGGCCCCAAGAGAGAGCCGCTGTTAGACGCCACTGGTGGCTTCCCCTTGTCCCTGCTCGACTCCATATCAGCGGATCTGGCAGTGTTCAAAGAGTACGATATCGTTCCTGTGTTCGTCTTGGGTGGCAGTGATGTCGATGGCAAGTCCCCTACGAGAGGCACAGCAGAGAGACACAGAGCCCGTGCATGGAGTGCCTACACCCAGAGTGTGCAACAGAGCCAAGCCCCTCTCTTACCGAGCTGTGGCGAGAACTTCCGTGAGTACAACCAGGGCTTCCAAACAGAGGCATTGCTCTCTGACCTCATCTCATTCTTTATCGAGAATGGGTGCGAATATCTCCGTGCTCCATTCCTATCTTGGGCACAGCTTGGCTATCTCTATGAGCAAGGATACATCCATGCCATATATGGACCTACAGAGACCCTCTTGCTGAGCAACGTGGATAAATTTGTACTGGCAATGGACTTTGGGAACAGGGACGTCAAATTCGTTGACAAATCGCGTGTACTTGGTGAACTGGGCATCAACCAGACACAGCTGGTGGACATTGCTGTCGCTGTTGGCTGTGACTTGCAACCACAAACCTTGGATGTGTTTTCCGCATGCGCAGCACATGAATACTTTGACGTTGGTATCAGCATTGTCAACGCCAATGGGAGCCTATACGGTAGCGTGGCACAACTTCCAGCGTCACAGCTCGACTCGTTCCAAAAGGGTGTGATGGCATTGCAGTTCATGCCCGTACTCAAGACCAATGGCCGTGTGGAGGTTTCCAACTTTAATGAAAGGGCACAGAACCAACAACAGCCACCGCAGGACCTGCACGAGATGTTCTCTTTGAGATTGCCACAGGCTTATTACTTTTATCAATCCATTGGGTTGATCCATAACAAAATCCTTTCTTCGATTGCCAATGAGGCCTACGTGGAGAAGACACCATTGGATGGGTTGACTTTAAAGGAGTACAAAAACCTAGTTGCAGCAATGCTTCCAATCAAAGCCAAGGAGGTGAACTTGCTCACGAAGAACATGAACAGATATTTCCAGTTCAAGACTGTGAAATATACCACGTTTTGGGGAGAGTCGATGGACATCCCACATAAACCCACACAGAACGTCTTCTCTTCCCTCAAAAGCATCACTTTCAGGTCACCAGTTGAGGATTTTTCATTGGATTTTTTCTTCAAGGCTTTGACCAACGATCCCCTGCTTAGTGCTCCGGTCTCCACAGATCCAAAATCGCCTTCGCCTCAATTGACAACGAATGCTGAAATCATCTCCACCTCGCTGTTAAGAACTTTGAACGTTTTTGATCTATATTCAACCAAATCAAAATCTGACGCGCTGGCTGTGTTGCAGACTTTGGACAAGAGATTCCAAGAGCAGTACATCTTTCTACTGACATTCGTCAAACTTTCAGCAGAACAGCTGTATTCCCCATTGAGCCAACCACTAGTTGGTGATTCCCGAACAAAGGATCCATCAGAGAAGGAAGTGGTGCATTTGATCTCCCGTTTGGCCACAATGGTCCAGGCAACGCCGAAGAAGAAGGCAAGTTACAACGGAGCGATATCGCGTTCACTTCTGGCGTTCAGATCGTCTCTCGACATCATCCGCAGAAACATTAGAGAGTTGTTAGAGACGAATCTAGTTGCATCTTTTTCGAGTGGTGAGGCGTCCAACCTGGATCGTTCTGCACCACAATGGGAGTCACTGGTGGCACAACTACCATTTGGTCATAGTACTCCTAGTACAGTCACCGCGATGGTGGTGCAAACCATTCTGGACCTATTCTTATCTGGTGAAGATGTAGCAAAGTCACAGAGCGTTGCATTTGGTGCGTTTGAGTACACTGGACTGGAGAACGTTAAGCAGGATGTTACATTGGTGTTCCAGCTGGTTAAAGAAGGATACAAGTTGGTGTTGGAGTTGGAGAAGGATGGGAAAGCTGATGCGAAGCTTGTGGAGGTGTTTGCTAAGGCGGACATACTAGTAGAGCAGTTCTTGAGTTGATTCGAGCCTACATGGAGCTTCTGTGTTGGGATTCAGAAATGCATGAAAAAGTTGAATTCGTTATGTTGTGTTGAATATGACAGGATCTTGTTGATGGCCCAGTCATGGGAAGAGTTCTAACTCCGAGTCGTCGGGTTGTTGGATAAACTTGTCAAAGTCATACTTGCTATCCACAAAGATGGCGTCATCCACTATGGGCGTCTCTGGGAATCCTGTGGGGCTCTGTGAGGGCGGGGGTAGGTCGAACTGAGCCTGTGGGATGTTTGCAGAGTTATAGTCCAAAATGAACGAACCCATGAATTTGAGCGAGGACTCCAGTCCGCGTAGAGTATGTGGGATACCCGACCCTCCCAAAAAGGCGTCACCAACCTGATGACCTTCGCTAAAGTCGTCACAGATGGACCACTGGTTGTTTTGTGAGATCAGATGAGCAAAAGACACGGCAAATTTTGGCGGTCTCTTGAGCAGGAGCTTGAGCTCACAGTCACGCTCACCACTGCTGTCTTCCACAGAGATTGAGCAGTTGCTGACGGCACTCAGTGGGAAGAAGATGCGGAAGAGGATCTTGGAACTTTCGCTGATGGCTGAAAAGAAATAGTTGATCTCAAAGTTTTTCTTGGAGATCAGCACCATCAGGTCTGTCGAGTTGTGCATGATGTTGTTGATACTTTGGGGCGACAAATTTGAAAGGGTACGCACTGAGAACACGTTGTCAGTGCTAAGGCTTCCACTTTTAAGCCTCTTCCATGAGCCCACGGTCAGACTCCGAGCATCCAGGAAGAAATACGACGTATTCAGTCCCAGTGGGATACCATCATAGCGTGAGAACCCCGGTGACTGCACAGCAGATGAATAGGCAGCTTCGCCTGGTCCATCGTTGCGTTGCTCCCCTGCCTGTGCCTTCTCCAGCTTGCGGGACTTGGCCCGTCGATTCTGGAACCAGATCCGTACACTGCGCTCGGCCATGCCCGTCTGCTCACTGATCCTCTGGCGGACATCAACAGCTGGGTTCGGGTTCTTTGAGAACTCGCTGATCAGAAGCGCAAGCACTTCTCCACTGGCCCTAGTTCGCTTTTGTTGTTCCTGAACTTCTTTCGTGTCTCTCACTCCAGACTGAGGTTCATGGATTACCTGATCGCTAGTTGTGGGCACTTGGCTCACGATATGCTCTGCAAAATCCTCAAACTCAGGTTTGAAGAGCAATTCTCCTTCAAAGGCGAAGTCGTCCATATGTGTGTCACCTTGTTGATATCTCCAAGCCTCCTGTGTTTTCACCTCTTGGAAGTCCATCAGAAAGTGCGAGCGTGAAACAGCCGTAAAGCTTCAAGCAGCACCAGTATACCAGCAACAACAGCAACCTCTGCAAGGTTCTGGTTTCCTAGTTCTTTCGAGCTGTGACAGAAAGTTGGAGGCTTTGGAGCTGAATGCGATAGCAGCTTGTGCGCGAATTTTCATGTTCCCGTCACGTGATCGCATCACAGTCACGTGATATTATCACGTGGTTTATTTGAGGTCATACAGACGGCTACTAGCACACGTTAGATATTAGTGTCATGTCATTAATAAAGGCCCTCCGTCAACTCAGATCAAACCCAGCTTCGGCATTGATCGCATAGAGCAGCTTTTCCCTGAGTGCTTCCTTGTCCCTATAGTTAGGTAACTTCAAGAGATTGACACACGTGGAGGAAGTGGGCAATCTCTCCACATCAGAGCCAGTGTTTCTGATTCCAAACAGGGGAGCCAAGGCCTTGAACCCTAACAAGGGAGCCCGTGGCACAGAGGTGACGAATTTCACAAATTGGAATCTATCGCTGCTCTCCATATCAGCGACAACGTCCCACAGGTCCCTCACCGTTTGATCATCCTCCGAGAACCCGCCATAGACACAGTTGCTCCGCAGGTCCTCAATGTTCACGTCACTCTCACCGGATATCAACAGCTGTAGCTCGTATGGGTTGAACATCGCCAGCCAATCCTTGTGTATGATCTCATAGAGCCCTTTAAGAAAGAAGCTGCATTGCACCATTACCATTTTGTTCAGTTTATAGTTGGACATCTCATGAATGAACTTCAGTCGATTTGATTTCGTTACCGGTATGAGTGCTCCGCCGGGGATGAGGTCCACCGTATGGTTCTTCTTCCCGATGCGCTCATCTAAGGAGAACGTCAGCCCAAGGTTGGCCAGGTCTGATTCACTCAAGGTTAACAGCTTCACCAAGTTGGCGTATAGCTCTGCATCCAGACTGATCAGATCGTCAAAGGAGTTCTTGTACCCAGTGTTAAACTTTGTGAGAAAGAACGTAGCAAATGAAACGTCCACAAGAACACGTTCATATAGACACTTCCCTAGTACTTTCCCCATGAAGTTGATGTAGTTCAGACTCTCCAACTGCTTAGAGCTCTCTATCCGATGTTGGTACTTGATACCAATCATTGGGTTTGGATAGAGCTCATGGTTGTAGTTCTCCACAAACAGAGGCTCCTGGAAACCTTCACTCACGACACTGGTCAAGAATTCCTTTGTGATTCCACCACCGTCAATCCCTTCCTCTCTACCATGCTGGTTGTGAAACTCAATCCCCAATTTGGTCTTGAACTGTTCACCTAGTTTGTTGAAGCTATCGTATGCATCATCCAAGAGATGCTCTCTTCTAATCACGGCGGTATGCTTTGGCTCGAGGAAACTGGCAAAGAAGTTATGATTCCCTTCACCAAGTCCCAATCTTGCCCTGTCTATATCAACCAGGCCTTGGAATATCTCCACACGTTTCTCAAAAGAGATGAAGAAGGGCACACGCTGATAGATCTGTAGTTTAGCATGCAGGTCTGGGTTCAAAGACTGTAGGAACACTTCACCTTCACCGTCAGAGTCATTTGAGACATCATTCTTCTTCTCCTCATACTGGGCAATGATGGAGATGAGATTACCGAGATTTAGCCTGTTCGCATCCAGTAGCCATGCTCCCTTTACGAGGATGTGCAGTCTTGAGTCTTTCAAATAAACCTGTGCTAGAACCGTAGTTGCAAGTTCTGATAGCATTTCTGTGCGCTTAGAATGGGTATGGGTCAGTATTGACGCTTGGTTCCATATCAAGTTGAACACAAACTTCTTCAAGAACATTGCAAATGCGCTGAACTTCTCCCTTGAAAAGTCATAGTTTAGAAAAATCTCATGATCGTTAGAGATGATCAGCCTATACTGTAGAAGTTCCAAGAAGACAAACAAATCGTAGTGCAAAAATTCGAGTGAATCTGCAAACACATGCTTGTTGAAAGAGGCAGGAGCGCTAAACAGGGCGTTTTCTTCGATGTGGGTAAACATGTTGAACACATCGTGCCGCAGGATCTGGGTCAGCAAAGGTTCAAATCCAGTTGGTATAAGATATATGATGAAAGATGACTTCATCGTGGGTCTCAAGACGATCAACGAACCAAACAGCCTCGTGAGGGTATTAGGGTCCTTCACCATCTCACTCGCCTTTGTGATGAACTCCCTTGTGTATAGTTTCTGTATAGAATGCTCAGTTTCCACTGTTATGAGTTTTTGCTTGTATCTGGACTCTTCATTCTCTTCATCCTCCGTTGTACTCTCCGCTCTTGTGGCAAGGGAAACGTCAAAGGACGAGACGATGGAGGCGATAGCCGCGAAGAACTCCGGAGAGTAGGTTGTATACTTATCAACACAGTTGACCAAAAGCTGCAGCCTTTGGTCGGTGGTTAGCGCCGTTGGAGGTTCGATCGATAGTGCGGCGAAGTTGATCTCAAACGACGTCTCTTTGATGAAATCGTTGGAGAGAAGATCTAGGTAGTTTCGTGGCTCATAAGATGCATATGCGTTGATGACCTGGGCAAGGAGTCGTAGCAAGGAGGTGTTGGTTGTGGATGAGAGTACTCGGGCGAGTGTTGGAATGAGCACCACTCCTTTTGCAGGGTGAGACAGGGCGAGTCTGAGGAGCAGTTCTGCGACTTTCACATCGCTTGCATTACCCAGATTCACCTTACTCAGTGTTTCCCGCACCGCCTTGATGATCCTCACACGGTTGGATACTGTGATCTCATCAATAGTCCCATCAAGGGCTTCGTATAGCTGTTCAAGTTGCGCCAACCTGCTTTCGTTGACCTTGAACGTGTCCGCGTAGAACAGAGTAAACACATGAATGGCGTTGTTCACGTCTCCCTGGACCTGCCAACAGTGACCAAGCTCTCGTTTCCACTTGAGCAGCTCCAGCCTGCTGCTCAGCGCGCCCACAACTGTCCGTACGGCTCGCTCCCGTTCCCGTTCTTTCTCGCGCTTCTCGCGCTCTCGCTGGGTCTGCTGGAGCAGCGCCGTCCGGCTCTGCCTGAAGCCTCCGCCTGGGTTCACCGTGCGCTTCTTGAGCTGTCCGTTGAAGTTCATCGGTGGCGCCTGGTGATCTTGTGTTCTAGCGTGCGATCCAGTAGGCAGATGATCTTCTAAAAACAACCGTTGCACTCCTCAAACTCGTGCAGTTCCAGTGGATACCAGCTGTGAACACCTTTTACCTCTTCAAATTCCAGCAGCAGCAGCGCTTTGTGTCGTTCCTGTGGGTGGATGTTCGTTATCGGTGAGAAAATGTTAAGGGGCGAGAAATTAAACATCCGAAACTTCGCTTACAACTTACAACACAGAGCCACAACCACAACCACAACCACAAACGGCCCTCCCGTCTCTCCTCAGATCTCACTACACTGCACTACACCACTACACCACAACACAGCCCATGTCGCCTCTCCTCTGGCTCTGGCTCCTGCCCACGCGAGGCCTCCCCATGGACGCACACCACCAGAGCGACCCTGCAACGGCAATCGTCGTCCTGGCGATGGTGTTGTGCAGTCCGATTCTCCTCGGCACGGTCCTTCTGCTCGTGCTGCTGCTCACCCGGTGCTGGCGGGCCAGCCAGGGCGTGAGGCTCGAGAACGCCCTTCCCGGTTCGCTTGATGACGAGTTTGAGGTCCAGGAGAGACTCGCTGAGCTTTCACCGAACGAGCAGAGCCTCTTCCGCACTGGACGCGACTACATCGCACAGCATCCGCCCTGTAACGAGGAGCTCCCGCTGTCGTCGCACCTGCTCATCCAGGAAAAGGGCGTTGAGGCCTGGGAGTTCCTCCCTGATGCAAGCCTACACGACTCCATCATTGTCCGACAACGCACTGAGCTCTCATTCACGAGCTTTGACTTCCAGTGCTCCGTGCAGACAAACCTGCCGATCCCCAAGGTGAACGACGTTTACTACTTTGAGACAAAACTATTCGCCCTTGAGGAGGACACCACGGTCTCCGTTGGACTCGCAACCAAACCATATCCACATTTCAGACTCCCCGGTCGTCATCCTTATTCTGTCGCATACGACTCTAGCGGTGCCCGTCGCGTAAATAACAGTTTCAAGCTCACAGACACGGAGTCCACCTTATTCCCAGTCCTTCAAAAGGGAGACGTCATTGGCGTTGGTTATAGAGTCCGCTCAGGGACGATATTCTTCACGAGGAATGGTAAGAAAGTGAGCGAAAAGGCTGTTGGTGGACACGTCAAGGGAATGCGTATGAATAACTTGTTCCCCACCGTTGGTGCAAACAACCCATGCACCGTCCAAGTTAACCTCGGCTTTGGAGGCTTTGTCTTTATTGAGGCAAACATCAAGAAATGGGGGTATGCCGCAAGAGAGGGATCAAGACCCCCATTGCCTGAATACAGCCTCAGTGGCCAGGATCTCTTGCTAGAATCTGCTAATGAAGACGATGATGAAGTCGTGGGGCCTCCGGATTTCTACGAAAATGCGGCTTATGAAAGCTCTAATGGGAGTATACAGGATGATATAACGCTAGATTCGCTCTTGCCACAGGAACCCCCGATATATGAGGCATCTGGGTCTCACAGCGATGAGGATTACGATGAAGAAGGTGACCTTTTGGCAAACACCGAGCGGAACCAAATGATTGATTGAAATATGATTACAAGACAAATACTGTAGGGTTGGAGCTACAACGTGCGCATTCCTTTACAATGCTGAATAAATATGCTAACAACTCCATCAGACTCCCATCTCCTCGGCGATATCCCGGGCCAATGGCCTATTTTGGATCACTTTACCATCCTTCATCTTCTTCACAACAGCCCGACCACCACTTGGCTCTTCCGGTGCCGGTTGCTTGAACTTGTAAAACGAGTCCGCGTTTGGTGGAAGGTCATAAAACCATCCTCTCGAGTCCAAAACACGCATGAATGCGTTGAGAGTGTTCAAGCTCCTCAACGTACGCTTAGATCCAATAATAATCAACTTGGATCTCGCCCTCGTGATGGCGACATTCACTCGTCTCCATTCTTTCAACAAGCTCCCGATGTTGTTTTTGTCATTCGACTTTACCAACGAAATAATCACACAGTCCTTGTCACGACCTTGAAACTGATCCGCAGTCAACATCTCAATACCCTTACGCGCAGCAAACTTTCTGTAGAACAGACGAAGCTGGGCACGGTAGAAAGACATGACACCAATACTTTCCTCTGGTACACCACATAGAAGCATCGCCTCCACGATGTGATACACCAACTCTGCCTCCTTAGGGTTCTCAATATTCTCTTTATAACTGGACTCATGGCACCCACCAACGTTGTCATGGTTCAAAAAAAGAACTTTGCGGTTTTCATCTAGCACTGTATCAATCCAACGCTTATCCATATCAAGAGTCTCTGAGAAAAAGCCAGAAAGTTTTGATATGTCAGGGATACCAAGTGACTGATTTGCAACCGACTTCGACCCACACTTGAGACGTCCGTCGTAGATGAGTGTGTTAGACAACAACATAATATCCGCACACATCCTATACTGATGGGTCAAGTCCACAACAGACTCTGGGTGATCTTCACTAAGAATTTTGAACAAGGATTTGGAGAGACCAGTCTTCGCTTCAGGATTCTGAACCAATGGAGGCAATTGGAAATGGTCACCCACGAGGACAAACTTGTCGCTGAACCTGAGTGGACCGAGACACACAGGCATGGACACTTGGGACGACTCGTCAACTATGCAATAGTCGAAATTCCTCCGATTGAAGACCCAGTCACCCAATCCCAAACAGGTGGTAGCAACCACTGGTGGGTCCAAGTAAACCTCTTGGAGGTCCCTGGCGTTCTTGATCTCTTTCTGGTACGGTGAGAACTTTCGCACATCCTGATGCACTCTGGATGTAGTCCCCAATCTCAAAACACCAATACCATCGTCTCTGATCTTCATCAAGATATTGTCAACGGCAGAATGGGTGTAGGAGGTCAACAACACGGTCTTGTTGTTCTGTACCAAGAACCTGATCAACTGGGCAATCACAGTGGTCTTACCCGTACCAGGCATGCCCAAAAGCAAGCTGTAGTCCTGAGCTGAGAGAACTTTGTCAAAAGCGCTAACCTGATCAGGGTTGAAAGTGTGATCTTTGTCCAATTTATACGGAAGGGGTTCTGAGTTGAATTGCGGAGGAACACCATCCACGATCAGCCGACGTCTCTTGGAATCGCCATCTTTCAAGAACAAGTTCAAGATATTGTAACGTGCCAACTTCATCCCATGGAACATCTCATCTTTGTCAATCCGGAAGGTGATGTCATGGTTGTAGCCCTGGGAGGCCTGGAGTGGTCGCAAAACGGTCTGAAACGTCTGGTTGTTTGTCATGTTGAAACCTTTGGTTCTCAACACATTATTCCGCAATCTTCTGTTCGTGGAGACAATTACTGCATCTTCTCTAATTGATGTGATGAAGCCCGAGCAGAGCGCGAAATGGCCAGCTTCATCGCTCACAATGATTCGGTCATGCTTGGAGAGCTGAGACAGGTTCAATAATGGATATCCCTCTGTTGTCTTTCTCTTGAAAGTGTAGAGATAAGAATCGTTCTCCACATTTTCGTCACCTTGTGAGCTCTCAATGACAAGATTGGAAAAGCACTTACCGGATGTTTTTTCACGAGTGTCACTGTCAATCATGAAGAGATCACGCTTCAACAGATTGATCGTTCCCTCCTCTTTGGTTACCAATCCATTCCAATATTCATAGAACACTCTGTACTTTGGGTTGGATAGGTGATTAGTGAGTGCAGTGAAAGTACCTGGGTTTAGCCCGCTGTCTTCCTCCGTCCCATTCTCAACGAGCTTGTTGATCGTCATGCACGCCTCCTGAGCATAACAAACATCACATTGCGACCGTTTAACGATCTCCGGAAGATCTGATGTTCCCTCCTTCATGTACTGTGAGAGGCCATTTCGCAACATCATCAACTCTCTTAGCTCCTTCATGTCTATCTCATGTTTCGTAGTTTCTTTAAGCTTCGTGTAGACAAGCATGAAGAACTTGACATCCATCTCATACCGGTCTTTCATCATCAAGGTATAAAGAGCCGCCTGTGACTTGTGACCAATAGTGGCCCTAGCACCGGACTTCAACTCCATAGGCACAACGAATTTCCCCTTGGTCTGCACGTTGCGCAAGTATGCTTCAATAGTGACATCGATCAAGCCACGAAGGCCATAAATGGGGGACCAGATATTCTCCTCGATGTCGATGATATTACTAGTGGCAAACAATGTCCTCTCCTTGTGCTTATTGATCTTGATCGAAGCATCTCCTGACGGTCTCTCTTTCACATACAATTCAAACCAGGTCTTGATGTATGAGAGATGTGGCACCACATGTACGCGCACTGTTTGCTTTGTTTCGTTGATGGTGAGAATCTTCAGTATGTTCTCCTCTAGAAGTTCATCGAGAGTTTGCTCCATCGCATGCATCGAACAGTGGTGCTGTTTCAACACTTCTTGGAAAATAGAGTGAACAATCTCACCAACAATCAACGGCACATTGTAGTCCCCTGGGAAATCCAAGCGGGTCTTGAGTACAGCTCTTCGTTGACAACTGATCGTATCACTGACCAACGTGGCGGAGAGAAGTAAATCTGGGTTCCATACAAAGAGGTTGTTACTCGTAGCATCTACCACTCTAGATTGTTCCCCCACTATGTGGATGACGTCGCCCGGTTGGATCTCAAGCGACTGCCACATGTCTCGTAAGAAGATCTTGTGCTCAATTTCATCGGCATCAACCACAGTCAGTAATTTCTGTGGCTTCCTCGTTCCTGCCACCACATAGAAGGTATTCATAAGCTGCGTTACCTGAAACCTATGCACGCCATCTCTCTGAACCGCAGCTCTCGCAAGATTTATTTGGTCTTTCTTGAAGGTGTTGTGGTTCGTATTATCAGTGTCCTCGATATCTTTTCTGAACACAAGGTGACCCTCTTGGTCAACTTTGCGGATAACCCTCTCCTGAGTGGTCAAGGTTGGAGACTGTTGCGTAGCTCTAGAAGGCGTTTGGTTCACCTTCGGTTGAGTATGGATATTATTTTGGGTCTTTTGAAGTAAGAGGTCATCAAACAAGTCATCATCTGAGTCTCCAAAGCCATCTATGGTGCTTTCGTGATCGGACTCTTCGAGGGTATTTCTTTGATCTTGTAGAGTGTCAACTTTCGCCTGGCTCATCCTACGAGTTATGATATCGGCTTGCGTCTCAGCGTCCGCATCATCTTTCATAGCGGCTTTCAGGTCATTGTGTTGCACTGCAGAGACCAATGTAGGAGCAGATTGTGACTTCTTCGCCAATACTGCGTCTAGATCGTTCATAAAGTCTTCGCTAAAATCCTCGCTGAAGAAGTCACTTGAATCATCGGGTGTTTCTTCTGTCTTTATTCTCTTTTTCAAAGGCACCGGCACAGGAGTCTCAATTGCAGAATTGTTTGCTCTGAGATTCCTCGTATTGTGGGTAGATGACATCCCACTCTCAACGGTGTTGATCAAGCTCTTAACATCTTTCCTAAGCGTTTCGGACCTACTGAGAGGTGTGCTAAACCCTGGAAATGACCTAAGCAGCCTCTTTGTGCTCTCCGTAGGCCTCCTATGCGGATCTATGAAACTGGTGCTTGCCGTTCTCTTGATCTCTGGAGAAACATTATCCAAGTTCTCAAAGCTAATCTCAGTGTTCTTATGAATGCCACTTATCGGGTTCACAGGAGAAATGAGGATGTTTGTGTAGTCTGTTGGCGATGAGGGCAATCTCTGCTGGGCGTGTGGCTGCTGTCTCGGCGTCGGCGCCCAAAATATGTGATCATCTGAAGACATTGCACCCTCAGAGTTGTAAAAAGCCGAGGACTTAGATGGCGTATGTCGTACAGCATTCACATTGGAGCTCGTATCGACTTTCAGCGGCTTCAAGGGTGTGGAGAGAGAGTTCACGGGTCCAAAGTTGTACTTCGTCCTGGGCTTGGGCACCGCAGCGCCAGGGACATTCTCCTTCTCATTCTTCTGCCGTTTCGGTTCGCCCGGGGAGGCCTCCACCTCTCGCTTGCGATCCATCGCGGGCTCAGGATCAACGATTAGAATGGCCACCGTCGAGAGAACAACGCGGCTTGTGGTGGCAAAGTGGTCGTTTGTTTACATCAAGACGCAGGATCGCGCTCAACGGCCCATCGCGGCGCCATCACAAAACTGAGGTCATCCTGGGCCGAGCGAACAACTGTCCAGAGAGACGAAGCTACGTGAGTGGTAGTAACTCTAATACAATACAATCATTGAATGTTCTCTATAGTCGGTCCTGCAGTAGTGCGATGTTGGAAAGACCAGCTATTCCAGTCATCCTGCTCTACTCCAGTTGTCGAAGGCGTTCTTCAATCACAGCGTCGATGTTCTCCTCCGGTTCAACGGAAGAAAACGCCAGCTTCTTGCCCAGCCTCTGCATTGACGTTTCCTTCAGTCTTCTCTTGATCAACTTGCCACTGGGTAAAACCTCTGTTTCCCACTCAGAGTCGTTCTCCGAGGTGGCCGCAGTTGCAGGCGTCCCCGGTGGCACCTCAGATGGCGAAGGCAGCCTGTTCTTTCTCCGTCTGTTTATCATGCGCTTCACCGTTGTTTCATCCTTCTTCCATTTCCATCCTTGTGACATTTGATCATACGCAGCTAACTCAATTGTTCTTCTAACCTCGGTGTTCTTCTCCAATATCTGGAACTCATCAACGTCATTCGGCAAGAACCAATAGCGCATCATTTGCAACAAGAAGTCCAGCATCAACGAAATCGTGATTAAGATCAACAACGCTGCCCACCAGGTAAAGTCTTTACCGAACGTCCAATAGATACCCCTCTTCACATAGTAAATCTTACTCGTGGTGTCAGAGTACAAAGCTGGGAGGAGACAGCACCACGCAAGCCATCCCAGACACGAGATCAACACAGAGACAAAGTTCAGAGAGCTTCGATCGTGTTGTTCAAACATCTGCAATTTGATGTTGATAGTGCACACAATGGCAGTGAACGTTAATACGCCCAATGGATACAATGAGTTGTCTAGCGTGGCGTACATGCCCCAAAGATACCAACTGCAGAAACATATCAACAGTGAGGTCCCGGTAGCAGTCAGCATCCACCCAATAAAGACCCTGAGGTTAAACGCTTGATTCAAACGACCTTTGCAATACAACTCCGGTGCGGCCAAGAGCGTTGCAGGTTTCAAATCCTTCTCAAACATACCAATGCACAAGACAGGAAGGGATGTGAACAAAGTATTGAACATGGACAACGACCAAGGCTCATAGAGCGAAGTTCCTGTGAACATTGTGTTACGCTGAAAGATCGCCTGAGAGAGGTAAAACAGCAACTCCTTGTAGAAAGTTGCCAACACAAACTTCGAGGTCCTTATATAGTTGTATCTTCCATGGACGAGCAAGAGTTTTTGCAAATATCTGAACTGCGCAATGGAATAATCCGAGGATCTTGCAGCCTGTAGACCCTCCTTACCGGTGATACCGATACCAATATCCGCACTTTGAATCATGGCAATGTCGTTGGCACCATCTCCAATCGCCAGTGTAACAGTTTGCTTGTTCAATGCTCGGATGTTGGTAACCATAAGTGCCTTTTGCGAAGGACTAGCTCTGCAGCAGATCACCGAATCTGCTTTGGTACACAATGAGATGAAAATGGACATCATGGACAAATCAGCTTCAAAATTGGCCAAAGTGGCCCCATCAATGACAACCACACAGTGCGCCACATTGTCATTATCAATCTCCAGCTCCGCGGCGGCCATCTTGGAAGTGAGGTCATCGTCCTTGGAATCCAACACGACCAATGTAGAATAGTCCTTGATCAACTTACACGAGTAACCGATATTGACAGCAGTTTCTCTCTTGTCACCAGTAAGCATCCAAAGCTTTATACCAGCTCTCCGAAGCTTCTCGATTGTATCGGATACACCATCTTGAAGCTTGTCCTCAATGGCAGTAGCTCCCAGTAGTTCAAACTCAGCCTCCAATAGACAACCCACGTCTTCAATTCTTTTGGCCCTGTCTACCAATGACGTCTTAGCACTGGCATAATCCAACGCCCATTTTTCATAGTCTTCTTTAGAGATCCATCTGAAGCCGAACAAAAGAGTTCTCAGGCCTTCGATGGAGAATTCTTCAACGTGTTGCAATGTCTTTTCAATGACGTACTCCTCGTTCAGAACCAGTTTGTCATTACTGATGTAATCAGCCACAGAATTGAGCTGATACTTCTGTCTCTCTCTGTATTGCAGAGATTTTCTCGACTCGTTAACAACTTCCTCAATCTCCTCTTGATCTCTCTGAACGTTGTGCACAAAGTCATCGATGGTGGCGATATGTGCAACAGCAGAGTTTCCCATGGATCCCATAGAGGTTCTCGGGAATTGCATACTTGGTCTCTGAACGTCCATGGAATGACGTTGTTGTAAGACCACCGATGCCTCATTGGCCTTTCTAACACTTGTAGACCGGAAAACTTCCTCCTGTTTCGTCTTGACCAATTCCGCATTCTTCAATCTGTCCAGGATAACATTATCAGCTCCTTTGCATATCAAGCATATGCGACCATCAGGGAACTGAACAACAACGGACATTCTCTTTCTTGCGGATGAAAAGTCAACAACGTTCAACACCTTGTAAACTTCATCGACGGGCGGTTCATCCATGCCGTTAGGATACATCCTGATGGTCAACTCCGAATGGTTCTTCCCAAACACCGCAAAGCCCATATCTCTTGCTGCGACAACCAAAGCTAACTCATCGGGAGATGACGACTGGTATTCAATGTCTTCTAGCTCATCTGAGTTAGTCTTAGGAAGACACGTGTGGCAAAGTGCAAGGGACAATATGAAAAACTTGGCCTTCTTGGAGAACAGTGTATTTGGATGCTGCTGGATATGATGCAAAAGCTCTATCGAGGGCTTGATGCCTGGCGCAATATGATCGTTTCCAATACTCAGAGGCGAAGGACCCGTGATAGCACTCTTGTGTGACAAGGCAGAGGCCAAACTTGGACGACCCACATACCTCGTTGTTCCACCTCTAACATCGATTGATCCACGAGGAGTCAATGACTCCAAGCTGGAATCAGTCCCTTGTTCGGTTGCCGTTGAAGGGAGACCATGCGACCAAGCAGTACCAGCCACGGAAAACTTTCTAAATATCATCATGTTGTCGGTGAGTGTGCCTGTCTTATCGCTAAAGATATAGCTCACTTGCCCCAACTCTTCCAAAATCGTCGCCGTTCGGGCCTCGCATGGTGTGTTTGATGGTTTGTGATACATGTCGATATCCCAATGCAAGAAGAGCATCTGAACCACTTTAATAATCTCCATAGTCACATAAAGAGATAAGGGGATCAATGTATTGTACATGATGATGAAACTCATGATGGTTGGGGCAATACCAGCCTCTGCGTTGTATAAATACCAGGCTCTATCCCAGTATCTCTTCAAGTAGATCCTCTGTGCCATGAACGAAAACATGGAGAGTGCCAAGACAACAAACACCATAAAGACAACGATGATGTTTATTGCTCTTTGTAGCTTTGGAGCTTTAGTTCTTGGATTCTTAATGGCATTCATCCTGATCTTAGTTTCCTCACCGGTGAAGATGACCAAGCCAAGAACAGTTTTCGTGTTTCTGATGATAGATCCTCTGTAGATGACATTTTCAGGGCCTAAAGCATAGTCAGAGTCACCTTGATGCACCACACCTTCGAAATTGTAAAGATCAGTGTTGGGATCCTCGATTGTGACAGAGCCATTGAACTGTTGAAGACCGGAGGCACTGTTCAGTTTAGCAGATACTTTCCTATGCGGTACTCTGGATTTCAAATTAGTCTCTCCATCCAAGTCCATGGTCTCAATGAACACTTCATTGTCATTCTGTCCATCAGATGTAAGCAAGACAAGATCAGCAGGTACAGCTTCATCTTGATGAAGTTCCACCAAGTCACCAACTTTGAGATCCTTCCACCTTTTGGTGGATATTTTGAGTCCAACCTTTTCTAGATAATTCCGCTTGGTAAACGTATTGGGCTGTGAGAGAAGATCACTCTCATCGTCATCCAGCGATCCACAGGTCTCGGCGTAGAGTTGTGAATTTCTCTGGGTGTTGAAAAGACGTGGTCTCTCCGTATCAAGTGGCTCCACGACGTTTGTGGATTTGCTGTTTTCTTTGTTATCCTGTAGGTGTCTCCTCCAATCATCATAACCCTCTCGCAGCATCGATATCGTGATAAATACACACAAGGGGACGATGGTGGTATAAGTACCTGTAGTAGACCATGATGGGATCATCTGAAGAATAGATACGGTCAAGAAATATACGTTTGCAATCTTGGAGAATTGGGCATATAGCTGTTTTGGTACAAAGGAGTATATGGTGTATCGTGATGAAGAGACCATGTTGTTGACATAAGAAGTCTTGTAGCGTTCATCTTCCAATAGGTCAACGCCTTTGTGGGTAACCAACGGGAACTTTAGTCTGTCAAATGCACCTGTGGCTGAAATGGGGATCTTTCTACCGTTGATACTCTCTCTGTACGGCCTCATATTCAGTAGCAGATTTTGCAGCTTTGTGAGTTTCTGCAGCACTCTGCCTCTTCTTCCTGCGTAGGCCCTCTGCTGAGGGTTGTATCTCACGGCTGGACTGGATTGATCATCCAAAATAGTGGTGTTATTGTGATCGTTATCAGATGAGAGACTGAGCTTATCAGCGGTGGATGTCGTTTCTCCCAGAATACTAACAGTAGAATTCACCGAGTTCTGCATGTTCCTCAGCTCGATCTGCTGCTTTTGCTCGCGCTCTTCGCGCTCCTCAGTATTTTCTAGTGATTGTTCGGGATCATGCTCGGTCTTTTGCGCGTTCTTGAAGAATAGCTGAGACCTGAGTGAGTAACCTCTCTTTCTGCCACCTCCATCAGAGAATGACATTGGTGTCGGTTAAAGTGTATGTAAGCAGTGCAAAATCGTATGCCGGTGAAGGTCCACGTGTAAGTTCGCCTTGTGCAACAACAAGCCTCGAGTACTGTGTTTGCGCCTAAAAAGATATCTCTGTGTAACACTTGATGACTGTTTTGCAGAGTTCACAATCGAAGAGATTCCTAGTTCTGAGCCGATAGGTAGTAATATTTGGCCAGCAGTGGCACGGTGCAATGTGAGTACTCCAGTGAGACGTCCCTGACGCGAACTCTTTTGCTTCTGCTGGGTGGGTAAATGTCTTGGAAGAGCTCTTTTGTTTCCTGAATCAGTGGCAGTGTTTATTAGGCCATGTTGCCCCCACCGGACTCTTCAGCCCCGCGCGAGCTTTCGCGAATTTGTTCTGGATTTGGCCGATTTTAGGCCCGTCCGTGATCAACGGGAACGGCCAGTATCCAAGAATGCTCTCAATGGATAGCAGCGGAGGAAGTAAGAGTCTGAGAGTACTGGAGACTCGAGAGTCCAGAAATGAAGTAAAAATGACCCCTTTTCGATTTCAGGATTTGGCTGTTAGCCTGAAATACACACTACAAAGCTATGGATGATGCAGCCACCTGCCATAGCCTCCTGGCATAGTTAACTACTGTCCATTATCCAGTATAGTATATCAAGGTCAGTCGATGGGGGCACCCCTTAACGAGCGCATTGTCCAATTTCCAATTCTAGCGAAGAACAGATCGCCAATTCTCGAGTAAGGCGTGGTTACACCCGTAAGCGGTAATTCTGGCGGTGATATCCACAGCTGATGATGACGATGATCAACCCGGTCTTTTCCCTCCCCTCCCCCCTTTAGGAGGCAGAATCTCCCATTGATTGGAGCTTCGTTCGCTTTAAACTTGAAGACCCTACAGTATTAAGGCCTGCTGCATAGCAAACTTTGGAAAACACTGATCTCGGCCACAGAACAATGCCTAAAAAGATCATCATCGTTGGCTCTGGCGTCTTTGGACTCACGTCAGCGCTGCATCTCACCGATGCTGGGTACACGGACATCACCATCTATGACCGTCTCGACCTTTATGACTTGGGGTATTCCTTCGAGAAGGGCGCAGACACGGCATCGGCTGACATCAACAAAGTGTTTAGAGCCTTTTATCCCGGAGAAGAACACTACCATCGCTTGGCTCTGAGTGCAAAGGATGAATTCCTCAAGTGGGAGAAAGAATTGCTGGAGTTGAGCCCAGAGGAGGCGGCGGAGAAGTTTAACATCCATGGAGATCGGAAGCTGCTGTCAGGCTGTGGACTCGCAAACTATACCGACACGGACGCTGACCAGCATATATACCAGAAGGGAGTTGACGCCTTTGCAGCTTCAGGTTTACGTGATACTCAGTATGTACTGAACAACCCGGATGATGTCGAGAGGGCGAAGAAGGATGGTTGGGATACCCGGATAAACTTCTTTGCAAACAATGGAGACCATCCAATACTTCAGAATATCAAGGGTGTGTTTGATTCCACTTCCGGATTACTCCAGGCAGGCAAGGCTTGTCTATATGTCAATTCGGTGCTAAAGTCTCGTGGAGTGAAGTTTGTCACCGGCAAGGAGGGCACAGTGGAAAGTCTGAAAGAGACAAGTGAAACCACTGAAGGTATCATCACTGCGGATGGCGAAGTCCACTTGGCAGACCTCGTAATTGTCGCTTGCGGACCATGGAGTCCAAAACTGGTGCCACAACTCGCAGGGCTTAGTGAAGCTATGAATGGTAACGTCTCAGTGATCAAGATACCAGAGGACAGGTCAGATCTCTTGAGAAAGTACCATCCAGACAATTTCCCCATTTTGGCGTGGAGGTCATCCAAGACAATCGAACAGGAACCTTTCTCCGGGATAGGTATCTTCCCAGTATCACCAGATGGGTTTGTCAAATTCATCGTTCGTCAAAGAAGATATGCCAATCCCCCAAAGCTAGCCGATGGCACTGTCACTTCAGTTCCCGTGACGATTCAGTCTGATCCACCAGAGACCCGGCTTTCAAGCTTGGTGTTATCCGAGTTGAAGCAGTTCATTAAAATTTTCTCCCCTGACCTTGTCCCATTGGGAATCTATAAAACTCAGCTTCTTTGGTATACAAACACCATCAACAACGACTTCATCATCGACTATGCACCAGGAAAGAAGAACCTGCTTGTTGTCACGGGAGGATCTGGACATGGATTTAAGTTCCTTCCAGTCCTGGGCGAATACGTGGTTGACGTTATTGAAGGTAGAGAGAATGACTACACAAGGCTCTTCAAATGGAGAGACCCAAGCAATTATGACGATATCAACCACATCGGACAGGTGAAGACAGGCGGTTTGTCGTACTACGAGCAAGAGTTGAGTACTCCGGAGGACCTGAAGTTCACTGAGGATGACCTGAAGAAACCGTTGTCAGCGGATCGTCTTGGCCTAGAACTATCGGAGCTGAATGTCTAATCAAATATGTTCAAACAGCTGTTGTACGAGCGCATTGTAGAAACTGGTCTGTCGTGCTTTGTGTCAGACGGCACGCCCCCCAACCATTACCGCGAACGCGTTCTGCGATTCAAGCCTTGTTTGTTTTGATTTCAAAAGTTGCCCCAATTTTTTTTTTTTGGCCTTGGCGGCTACCAACGAATCAGCTGGCCAGCGGTTCGCACAATGGCGGATCAGGACCTCTCTCAGCGCTTGGAGAGAATGCAAATCTCTCCAACGAAGCAGCTGCTACCGGATCCTAAACCACATGCAAAGTCGTCGAGCATCTTCCTCAACAAGACGCTCAATTCTCTGGGGCAGAAGAAGCCGGTCAAGAAGCCACTGCTTCCGCAGAGTGGAGCACAGAGTGGCAAGACCTTTGACAAGAATGCCTTCTTCAGTGATACGCCTATGTCTGTTGATGACAAAAGTTGGGGCGAGAACAGGGATGCCTTCCGCCGCTCCAAGTTCAACCCGGAGAATCAGAATCAACATCCAAGCAAGAAGGAACTGTACGAGCAAACCATCCAGCCCGTGAAATACAATCTCACGAAGCCATCCAAGCGTGGTAATGTGATACTGAACCCGGCTTCCCAGGAAAACACAGATCCTCGACAAGGGATACCGTTTGTCAAGACTGGGTTCGAGAAGTATGCAAAGAGTGATTCCCCGTTTAAGGATCCTTACTCTGTTTTGAACAACAAAACGATCGAACGTACTGGTGCATTGTTCTTGGATAATTCAGAGCTTCTGTCAGAGGAGAAGGCCATGGTCAACAAGTTGGTGAGCAGCGTTGGTGAGTCCAAGATGGAGGCGGAGATCAAAAAGCTGAAGGAGGCGGAGATCGAAGATAAGGACCGCAAGGTTGAAGGGCTGAGTGTGAACCTGTTGGATCATCAAGTATTGGGACTGAAGTTCTTGCGTAAACGAGAAAAAGAGAAACATATACATAAGGGTGGTCTGCTCTGTGATGATATGGGATTGGGTAAGACTGTGCAGATGATTGCATTGATCGTGAAGAATAAGGCTAAGGAGAAGGAACTGGAATCGATGGATGACATCACCAATAAAGATTTCCAGGCATACAACAAAGATGTTCCGCAGAGGAAATTCAAGGGCACACTGGTGATAACACCAGTTGGACTGACCACACAATGGATTCAAGAGATAAAAAGATTCGCTCCGCAATTACAAACGCATTTATTCCATGGTTCAAACAGAACAAAGTCATACAAGGAGCTTATGAAGTATGACGTTGTTGTCTCATCCTATGAGACTGTCAGATCAGAGTTCAATGCCGAAAAATCTCCACTCTATGCTGGCTATTGGCATAGAGTTGTTCTTGATGAGGCACATACCATCAAGAACAAAACCACAAAGACCACTATTTCCACATTCAATATCGAAAGTGGTAGAAGATGGGCCCTTAGCGGTACCCCGATTCAAAACTCAGTCAAAGAGTTGCAATCGCTATTGATGTTTTTACGAGTATCAAATCTTTCCAACGAGAAAGTATGGAAAGAGACGATGAAAAAATTGCTATCGTCGAACAATGCTGACGCCTTCAACGTCTTGAAGAAGGAACTATCCATAATAATGCTCAGAAGAACCAAAGCCATCCTGCAACACACAAGTTTCAAGCTACCAACGAAGACAATCAACAGATGTGAGATTGAATTTGGCAAGCATGAACGTCAGCTTTACCAGGATTTGCATGATCACTTCAGGAAGAGCTTGGCAGGAACCTTCACCAATATGACTGCCATCGGCAATGGCAATGATGCGCCAAAGGAGTCTACCGGGCTCTTCAACAATGTATCACATTCAAAATTGGGGTCTCAAAGAAAAGATAAGACCTTTCATATGCAAGCCTTGGTGTTTTTACTCCGGTTACGCCAGGTTTGTTGTCACTGGAAGCTCCTGACAGATTTGAATACCGATGATGTGGAGGAGTTACAGGTTGCCAATGGCGGGGTGAAGGAAGACCCAATGGCATCGCCTTCCAAGAAACCTGTGGATATGGACAAGGCATTTGATGACCTGGCTGACATCATGGATATGTTGACAGTGGAGGAGACAAAGTGTGAAATCTGCTTTGTTGAAAGTGTTTCCGAGGGGAAAGTTTGCAGGTCTTGTCTAAAAGCACAAGAAAATGCAAAGGATTCAGAATCTGCAAAAGTGCTAAAGCTGTTGGAGATCTTGAAGAAGGATCCAAAGAGAAAGACCATTTTGTTTTCACAGTTCCGAGAACTTTTAGTTCTGATCGGCCCAGCGTTGAAGAGACATGGAATCAAATGTGTGATGTACGATGGGAAGATGTCTTTAGCACAGAAGGATAAGGCGTTGGACCAGTTAAGGAACGACCCAGATACCACCCTGTTGCTCTGTTCGTTGAAATCCGGAGCCGTTGGTTTGAACCTGACGGTGGCCTCCCAGGTGATCCTGTATGATCCTTGGTGGAACCCACAAATCCAAGAGCAGGCCACGGATAGGGTTTATAGAATTGGACAGACCAAGCCGGTGGATGTGCATGTCTTTGCCGTGAAGGATACGGTGGAAGTCGGTATTCTCGAGCTCCAAGAGACAAAGCGGGCGGTTGCACATGCAGTTATGGGTGGTGGTGATCCATCCACGCAAAAGCAGCTGAATTCGCTCTCTACTTCAGAGCTCATGAAATTATTTGGCGTGACAAAAATGAGGTGAAACTCTTAGCTTAATGGTGCATGCATTCTGTAGGCGTAATCAATCAGTATCCATCTTTTCTCCCTCGTCCTTTGGGGCATCATCTCCGGCATCATCAGCATCAGCATTAGCATCAGCATCATCATCGTCACCGGCATCGGCGTTGCCAGCCCCTCTTCTCTCGTTTGTAAGCGTGTCCAGCTTGTCCAGCCATTGTTGCACGCTTTCATCGTCAAAGATCTGGAATCCATCCTTCGTGGCGACGCCAACACTCGTGTTCTTCGAATTGAGCTCTTTATCCTGCTGCAGCGTCTCCCTCAAGGCCTTGAGACCATGGACGATCAACTCCTCCTTGTTGGCGTTCTTGTACTCCTCGTGGTTTCTCTCCAGGTAGGTTCTGCCCGCCTGCGATCTGGCACCAATGGCGCATCCAAAGTACTCCAACGACTGTCCTGACGGCTGGAACTCAAAGAGATGTGCACCGGTCTCGTCGTATCCCACCACCAACAGCCCGACACCATAGGGCCTGGAGCCGAACCCTTGGGTGTTCTTCTGCGCCTTGGATGCCAGCAGATCCGCAGCCTTTTCCACAGATAGGGCCCTGTTGAACACCATTCTGGTGTTCATGGCCTGCTCACGGAGGTAGTTCGAGAGGACACGGGCATCCGGGGCAAGCCCAGCGAGGGCAATGCCCATGTGGTCGTCGATCTTGATGATCTTCTTCTGGTAGGAGGAGAGCTCCTCTGCGCTACGCTTCAGCGCTGCAAGCACAACGGTGTCTTTGGTAGCCAACCCCACCACTGCAGAGCCCTGCTTGATAGCCTCGAGGGCATACTCCACCTGTTGCTCTTGTTAGTGACGTTGTATATCCACTTCCCCTCGGAAGAAACATACCTGGAATATTCTCCCCGTAGGAGAGTATGTGACCGTGTCTCCGTCGTAGTTGTTTCTAAACTGCCCTGTGTTAGTGTCTCCAGAAACGCTGGTGATACGCAATGACTCCCACTCACCATTCGGCACTGGCACGTTGGTTGGTCTTCACGCTCTCTTCCGTTTGTGTTCGCCACTGCTTTGGAGATCAGACCGAAATAATATGGTGTCCGGGTGTAAACACAGGTGTGGCCACGGGCTGCGCAACCCCAAGTGTAACCGGAGGTTCGCGGACAATCTCAAACCGGAATTCATATAGGGTTTTCACCCGAACCACAAGCTAAGGACAAATTAATATGCAGATTTGGCACAAAAACCAGATTCCTCAATTGTAAACAAACGCCTACAGAGCCAAGATCTGACACCCCCGTACTTTGGTTTGACTATACCATCTGATTTGCTTCTTGGTTGCCCTAGCAGTGCACTAACACGCCTTTGTCCCGTTTGTCCCACGTTTTTAGCGCTGTTGTTTGTTTTGATTTGGCTATGTTTTGACCACCGCTTGGGTCTTGATTGTGATATGATACCTAGAATGATACTATGACTCACAGCATCTTACTAACATGTTCCTTGAGCGCTAATGCTGTCGATTTTGGTGTCTTTGACCCCGGGCTTGGAGCAATTGGCCTGCCTGTTTGAGATCGGCCTGTTTGGTGTTAGGGGCTTTATTGAGATCCCAGGTACCAGGACTGACACACTGCATCTAGCAATGAGGACTACTGCTTGAGAGCCCCAGTTTTCAACTTTGTTTGGTCTTGATTGGCGGTGTGGTTCATCTTATATGAGCTCTTTGGGAGCGCTGCTGATGTTTCTGAGCATGGAATGCATCCAAAGTATGTACTACCTCTATAATACACAGTAAGCAATCTCTTAAAGCAGTTTGTAAGCAACGTTTAGCTCATTATAGAGCTGTTAAGCAAATAATCTCTCTCATCTCAACAGAATTTGAATGCACCAAAATCAGTAGCCCGTAAATCAATGAATAACAGTCTGTTGAGCTTTAAATAAGATCTGTATCCGGAGTTCAAATACTCAGGATCTGAATGCAAGTTGTTAGAATGTCTGATAATGACTGGGTAAAAAGTTACGAGCAGTTAAGGTCAGCTCTTAACTATGGGGATCTCGAGATCGTGGGCCACTGCTCATGAAAATCACCAGAAAAACTCAATTTTGAGTTATTGGCATCATTGTCATCTCTGGATTCTGAAGTATTGTGACAAGGTGGTCAGCTGGTAAGACCATCAAAATTGAAGTTTCAGTGGTGACTTAAAGTGAGTCCGTTCAAAAACCGTCCACCGAAATCGTCTTCATTCAAGTCTACTTCATACAATGAACATTGACTCTCGTAGTCACACACTCAAATCCTGAATAGTAAGGCTAATGTATAAGAGCTCTTTATAGTTCACAACATCTATATGAAGCTAGCAATTGGTTATTAACTTGAATCAACAGTTTTCACACTCAATGCAACACTTTGTTTCAACTCGCGATTTGAGGAAATTTGGGGAAAAAAACCAAGCATTTCATTAGATTGAGCATATACAAGCCAAAAAAACTTCAACAATCAAGTCTCATCTCCCAAACTAAGATCCCCCATGAAGCGCTGAAGTTGCATGTGCTCATTATCGGAGACTCCACTCTTCTTTGGAGCAGTCCATGTCTTCAAGTCACTATATTCGCCTCTGTTGATCGCCGCATAGTATGACAACACAGCAACATTCCTCTTGTTACCGCTAAAAAGCGGAAGGAACTCGTGCTTCAATATCTCTTCCCTTGATTCGAAAGCTTCGACCTTGCCCTTCCACTCACGCCAGCTTTCCAAATACTCACCAGCGACCTGTGCGAACTCATTCTCCAACTCGTACTTCTCCCGCTTGCGATCAACAAGTTGAACGTTGACATCCTCTTCGAAGTCGTGATCACCTGGTCTCACATCAGGTGGCTTCCCTGAAGTATCGTACAATGTTGCAAACTCTGAACTTGTCATTGGCTGGCCATAGTCCACGATAGAATCATTGAACTCCTGTGTCAAACTGTGGCGAATGATTGGAGGCTGAGTGCAACGCTGAAGATTCAACACGAAATCAAGATGCCTGCGAGATACAGCATAGTTGAGCTTATTTGCCAAGTGGGAACACACGTGATATGTGTTATTTCGAAACTCTGAACAGGTGCAAAGCCAATCACGAATACTATGTCTTGGCTCTTCTCTCTCCTTGGGGTCATTCGGTTGGGAAACAGCTTTCGCCAAGGCGAGATGCATTTCATACCGCCAGTTCTGGCATAACTTGAGATCTGTTATGTGTGCCGCCTTCTTGTTATCGTGACGGAGAGCCTTCTCAGTGAAATGTCTCTGGATCTTGTGGGCAAGAATGAACACGGTATGATCAAGACGAGCATTACTCTTGTTCTTCAAGAACTGGCTCTTGATAACATTCCAATGGGACTCCAACTGATTGTTGGTATTTGTGAAACGGAAATAGACAGAGAGGTTAAAGATCCGGTCAACAACAGTGGGATTTACCCAGTTTCGCCAAAGGTATGCAAACATGCCCACGTTGTGCAACTCTGTCTTGCAAAAACCAAAGACCGTGGTGATCAAGGTCTTGTATGCTTCCATATGTGACTTTCCATACAAGATCGAGTTAGGTATACACCTGTGTTCTCGGAATAAGGCGTAAATGAACCTCTTGAATCGTTTTGAAGGTTTGCACTTCTTATCAACATGGGACCACATATCCAAGCCTCCAATCAAATCCTTGACAAATTCTGGGAGAAGATCTCTATCATTAAGAAAGAACTTCAAGGATGGTGTCCAATCCCTCTCTGTCACCATGGCTTCGATCGCATGCCATCTGCAAATACGGATTCTATTGGAATCAAAATGGTCAATGATGACTTTCAAATTGCACATATCTTTGTCTGTCATCATTGCCAAACGTTCAATGATGGCAGAGATCTCTGTGTCTGTCTTTCCTTTGGTCTGAAAGTGCTTCTTAACTTGATCAAGAACGTGAGACATCATTTCATTCATTCGTTGCTGATCAAACGTCTTCACCAACATGTAAGACAATGGATATCCAGCGCCATCAACAACCATCAAAATTCCATGCAACTGGTATCCACAGCATGATATTTTGAATGTACCATCCATACATATTGTGGTGGCTTTTTCCAACCTATCGAACATCGACGGGAATGAAAAGCCCATCGCGTCGGAGCCTCCAACGTCAAAGTATTTTACAAATGGGAGTCCCTTCAACACTAATCGTGCACTGTCACACTGATCATGTTGAAGCTCGTATAGACGGTGAGTCCTGACAAAGGCCTCAACCTTGACTGCATCAGCTGCTGGCCCAACTCACGCGGCTCGAGAACAGGATCTTCTTCTAAGGCAGAGAGGATGAGCTTTTTGATCGTGGGTGTCAACTCGGTGATATACTCTGTTCCCTTTTCGTGGCGAATGTGTGAGTAGACGATGATCAACTCGGAGTTGTTAGTGATCTTTGCTGTGAGGCTAGATCTGCAATCCTCGGTCTTGATGTTGTTGAGTATTCTTGATGTTCCCTCCACAATTTGTGTGTACCTGTTGTCGTTGAAGCAGTGGAAGTCGACATATGTCACACCAGAGATCCGGTTCTCAACTCGTCTTTTACTCCATCTATAACCACACATTGTGCCCAAGTCCAGAACTACCTCTTCAATGAGACCTTTGGCATAATCTCTCTGCAACTGATTCTCAATCTTCAAAAGACCGAGATTCAAACCTGATCTCCATTCAGAGATTGCACAACGCAAGGTTGCATTGAAGGCCTTACCCATTGGAGCATTGTGAAGCTGCTCTTTGAAATCTTGAAAGCAGAGGAGAACAGTGTGCTTACTCTCTGGTTTCAAGGCCTTGTTCTTGCGCCTCTTACTGGTGCATTGCAAGCAACACTTGCTATACATCAACTTACCCGCTGGGGTCGATTTGAATGCACTAGCTGGACGGACTCTCTTACAACAGGAGCAGTAGCGCTCAGCGTCTGAAAGTAAGAGTCTGGCAAGTGTTGGTCGTCTGCCCATGAGGAGTGTTCCGTAGTTTGTTCTTGGTGATTTGCAAGTGGAATGTACGATTGTCAACTAAATGAGAGTAAGATTGTAAATGACCATGAATTGAGAGTGGCGACGGATTTCGGCATCCAACCTTGAAACATCAATTACGAGGGCTTCATCACGGCGGCTAGGACAAATAAGACAAACTCAGCATATATCGTAGTTCCCGATAAATCCAGGGCAGTTTGGGAGGCTCAATTCCTTGAATTGAATACTTTATCGGTAAATAGACCGCCGTGGCTTTAAAACAACGTGGTTTACCGATCCATGTTTTGTCAATTGTGGTGAGGTTATGAGTGGAGTAAAGTACGTGCGATGCAAATTTCGGGGAAGACAAGAGAAGAAGGGGGTCTGCAACTGCAACGTCAATGGGGCTGAAGGAGTTGTTCTCGTCGCCACTCTCGCAGATCATCGGGCTATCCTTGGTGCTGGCAGTGGGGTTCCTGCTGTCCGTGCTGGCCGGTGCCCTCTACTCCAACTGGCTCCCTCTGCTCTCTGGTAAGATGTCTTATCTCTCCCAAAAATGCAGTACTAACAGTTAAAGCCGGCTTATTTCTCATTGCACACGTTCCCACGATCGTATGCAACCACTGGTCCTCTACAGACTTCATGTCGGAGTCCTCTCAGTGAGTAATTACCAGATATGTGCATAGCTCGAACAATTGACTAACCCCATACAGAAACGTTGTGGACCTCGGGAAATTCCTGTGTGGGGTGCTCACCTTTTCGGCATTGCTCTACCCGGTGGTGCTCTTCCACACCAGACAGATCAATGCGCTGGCCTTGGCACTTACAATCGCTGGTGGGTTGCTGATACACTCGACAGTAGTGGGGTTCCACTCCTACTTTGAGAAGGAGCCAGAGCTTACGGGCTTTGAAATATAACAAAGAAGACAGACAAGGCCTATTTAGTCTCACCTTGGATCGTTGCAACAACATTTCTCTGATGCTTGTAGTCTCTGAACTCCATCAGATAGATGCCCTGCCATGTCCCTGTTGATAAGCGTCCGTTGGAGATTGGGATCGATAAAGATGCCCCGATAAGGGACGACTTGATGTGTCCAGCCATGTCGTCAGGGCCTTCGCCTGCTGCACTGTGTCTGAATCTTCCCTCGTGGTCGTCTGGGATAAGGACATTCAGGGCATCGTTCATATCGGCTGGCACATCGGAGTCATAGTTCTCGTTGAGCGAAAGCGCAGCGGACGTGTGCTGGATGAAAAGATGAAGGATGCCCACCTTGTAGTTCTTCAGCTGCGGTAGGGCATTGGTGATCTCTTCGGTGATGAGGTACACTCCACGGGCGCGCGGCTTCAATGAGATCTTCTGCTGTGTCCACATTTGCCTCTTGGTGGTTGTGTAATGGTTGGTGTACTGTGCAAAGTGAAAAGTTTTGTTGCTGGATTGCTCGTTTACCACCAATATTACAATGGTTGCCGGGGTGTTAGTGTGGATGATATCACCGCCCAGTCCTTAACACTATAGCTGGCTATACTCTTCCATTCGAACTGAGGTCTCCCCCTCCCGTTTGCTGATACAAATCCGGTACACTGAGTTTCGGACTTGCCCGGTATGAACTTCCGATAAGAAGTGACTGAACATTTACTTCAACAACTGCCCCCATCAACAAACTCATGCCCCTGGCAGAGTACCAAACGTCGCTCAGCGTCCAGTGCGAACCACTCACTCCGCAGTCCTTTGCAGAGTACGGGACGGTTCTCTCGACGGAGCACCAGCTCTCGACGGCCCACCAGGCCAGTGCGAACTACGGCACAGCTACCAAGCTCCACAAAGTGTCGCTCGTGGAGAACAACTTCCACTGCGCTCCCAGCGGTGTGCCATCGACAGCCAACTGGAACATCTTCCGGTGTTCTCCTCCAACGCATCTCTTGAGCCAGGAAAGCGATGCGCTGGTGCACTACAGGGCAAAAGTGCTCGAACGACACCCGTTCAGCTCGCAAACTTTCCTGCCGATGGGCGTGGACAAGGAGAAGGACGCTTACGTGGTCATCTGCTCTGGGAAGTTGGCCAATGGCATGCCAGATGTAACAAGTGTCCGGGCATTTCTGTGCAGGGGGAACCAGGCGGTGACGTATGCCCCAGGTGAGTAATAAAGCTCAAGCTCTTTACAGTGGCACACAATTTCAATGGTACTAACACGGCCCCAGGAACGTGGCATGCGCCGATGGTGTCGTTGGTTCCAAGTCTAGACTTTGGCGTGCTGATACACGAGAACGGAGTGGCCGAGGAGGACTGCCAGGAGTGCTACTACGCTCCTGGGTACGACGTTGTGGTTGGACAGCCGCAGCATGGTCCGATGCTTTGATCTGAGTAGCCGTCGATGAACTGATTGATTGATTGGATGAATTGATCTTAATTGAATAAATTTGTTGGATTTAATCCCCCGGTTCCTCCTCGTAAATGAAAAAATACTGCGCGCGTAAGTTACGAAGCAGACGTTAAGGCGAAGGCCCTGGTAAGCTGAAATCTAAATTTAGTGAGAAGCTCACAAGAGATAGTACAGTGTGTTTAATATGGTGTTCTAAGTTGAATAGCATGGTTTATATGCCGCGTGTATCGCCCCCACTGTGCCCATTCAATGTTCTATTCATCGCAAAGTGAATTTCACCTCATCTCTGGAAAGATTCGGATCGAGATGACCATAATGAGAATACCCATCCTGAACCCTCGACCCACAGACACAGACACATATACGTATACATATAATGGAAGAACTGGCTCACGAAACAGGTACACTGAGTATCAGCACAGATACATCGCCCATAGCTGTCTCTACAGGGAAGGACAAAACCGTCGCCAACGACGGCGAAGTTCTTGTGTCAAAGGGCTCGGGTAGGCTGAAGGTGCGCAAAGGTCAAACAGAGGAGGAGTTCCAAAAGCAGAAGGGACTCTTCTCCAGTGGACCAGTGGTGAATACGATAGAATGGCTCGAAGAGGTGGACTACGAGAGCACAGATCCTACGGTGAAGAGTGACCGCCTAAGGCTGGAGAACTTGGCCCAGAGGCTTTATTACAAGAGGCAATATGACGAATGCCTGAAAGTGGTGAATGTTGGCCTGGAGCTTTTCAAAGACTTGCCACGGAAGCGTATCCAGACAGAGTGGGCCGAGCTTGAGTACCTCAAGGAGAAATGCACGAGGATATGACCAGACTCCTCATTTTTTTAATGCCAGTTGATGTTCCTCATTCCATATCAGTAGGCTTGTATACGCGGAGCTCCACACCGCTAATTACACGCTTCTTGAACGTGCTGTCATCCTCTTCTTCAAACTCATCCATAACGGTGATGGTCTTGGTCAAAACGTCAACCCTCCCCTGTGCTTGGAAGTGAACACCAAGTGCGAGGGTCTTTTCGATAGCAGCACCCATGCCCAGCACGGTTATGCAAGGAACGTTGGGCTGTTTCTTCGAGAGCTGTGAGAGCTGCTTGGAGATTCGCTTCAGCGCGGACACAAACGGCGTCTTGCGCTGGATGCGCACCGTTGTGTGGAGATCAGAGTACTTGAACTGTGAGGAGGTGTGCTTGATGTGCTTCATGGTGTCTGGACCGACAAGCCCTACCTCGTTGAGCTCTCCCCTGGCCTTGTTGATTTTGCCTGTTCTGTGCTATTTTTTTTTTTTGCCATTCTTCATGTCGTATATGGCACCTATGGATTACAAGTAGACTGGGTCGGCTTTGTGCTCGCTTCTCTACTCTATAACCAGCTCATGAACTTACTGAATACACTTAAACCCTCTGGATCACACTGGAAGAAACCTCTCACAGCTTTCAATTTAATGTCCTACACCCACGCCCGGCACTACTCCACAAAACCGGCCCCAGCCGTCAGAACAAAAAACTCCTTGTGATTTGATGGATGAATAGCGATTGGACACAGTCCTTGCCCTAAGGTCTCAGCCGTCATTGTTACCCAACAACCTTCGCTGCCCTCACTTCGAAGCTGTTGATCCCATTGTACTCGTGAATCTCCACGGTCTGGTGAAAGTGACCAAAGCAGAAGATATCTGTTTCCAAGACTCCTCTCAGGACGATCTCACCCAAGGAGTTTCTTTGTCGCAAGAGAGTGAGCGAACGGATTTGTGGTTCCCGATATTGTCTCGTCCGCTATCCACCGAGTGTAAAGCCGGTTGTAGCCTGACATACGTTGTCCAAGAGGTGGTTTCTTCTTACAAGCTGGCGGTCCGGCATTCGTGAAACATCAAAGTGCGCATCATCAACTTTGCCTAGCTCGCGGAACAACCATTTATAGTGACAGCTTTTTTTGCGAATAGTCAACCACACCTTCGGCTGTCATGGAGTGGGGGCCCCTGGATCACGGAAACTCATTATTTTCAAGGTCTGATGGGTGGCATCGGTTCCTTTCACCCTGAGCATTAACGTAGTCAAGTTCCGAGCTCTGATGGATCTCAGTATCACTTCCTCATGCGATATGTCGAGGTACTTATGTCCCCCTTTAAATGTGACTCTTGAAATCTCCCTGAAGGTTCCATGGGATTGTGCAGTCTCTCAGGGTGGTACCATCTCCGAGAATAACCAGCGTTGAGATTCCACCACGTGCAAGGTCCATATACTGAAAGAAGGACTCTTCACATCCCGATACTGTGAGAGAGAGTCTAGTGCCAGTGCCAAACACAGTGAACTTTTTCGTAGCTCTGCATCGGCTAAACACCAAATTCTTACAGCCATGAAAGACCATGAACGATGATGCAAGCGTATGGGAGCGAATCGTAGAGCTTGAGCAGGTAATGGGCCACCGGCAACTCGCTCAGGAGTGCGTGGAGCCTTGGATTCCATTCAACAATCTTGCAAAATCTGGACAATCAGGGGTTCCAGGTAAAGATTTCAGGTACACCATCGAGTGTTGCACTCGGAAGTCTCAATGGGCCTGCGATCTCTGTGTCCTCTGCCATAAATGAGAATCAAATTGTGAGCTGCTCGGTCAGCAGGGACATATCTTCCATCGCTCAGGCCGAAAGAGCTCAACCGCGTTGATAAGTGCAATGGGTCCACTGCGCCTGGCAATAGGATGTTGAGAGACACGGGCCCATCGCTGTACAATGATCTCCCCCCATGACACAGCTCTGGACTGTCTTCTGAACTGAATCACCAGCCGAAGGTCGTGAAAGTGCGTTGTTTATAAGTTCTGTAGTTGTCACTGTCGGAGTGTTGTTCTTGTAAGCTTCCTTGCGGAGTCTGAGTGAAATAAGCCTGAGCGCTAACTTCGCCAGCGTCTGTTCCTGCAGGAGCTGCAGCACCAAAAATTATTTTTTTAGCCAAAGTCCGACTAGAGCGATTGTTCTGCAACGCTAACGGAGCGCAGACTCCCAATGAGATGAAAAGCATTCAATTCAACAACGAATTGAGCTTTCAAACAAGAGTTTATATTCCAGGAACTACGAGCTGTATGACGTTTGCCCTCTTTATCCTAGCCGCTGTGATGAGATCTTCGTTATGAAAGGAAAGCATTCAATTCAGCGAGTTGGGCTTCTGAACGTGGGTGTATTTATCGCGAACTCGCCTGATCAGGTGAAGTCCACCAATACCGGAAGATTTGCATAAAGTGTATAAGCTATAACACTTACATCGCTTGTAATGAGCTGCCGTGGCGTTGCTAGCATCTCCTTCAAGATCTCATCACTGGAATGGTATGCTTTCTCCTCCATGAGGACTTACTCAGGGACCTCTCATCACTGGAATGGCATACCGTCTCCTCCAAGAGGGTCTGCGAATCATTACTTCTGAAAACAAGGGGTGCGTGTTGCGACAGTATAAGTGCAAGCTAAGATCTAAGATTGAACAACAGGTATAGAATCACACAACTACACTGTAGTAGTCCGTAGAATTCCTCATGCACTTCCATTGAACATTTCATCCAAGTCTTGACTCTCCCGGGCTTTGCCTTGTCCTTCCTTTAACATTCCTCTGGAGGTGGCATGGCATGATCTTTTTCGCGTCAGCTTCGATCATCAAATAGAAGAATGAAATCTCGGGCGGAAGTTGTGGGCACCCAGCCAGGTTGTTTTGCTATATTATAGCATACGATCCTAGTTTTTCCTTGCTATGAAGAACTTTGATGCAAATCCTGGACCCCCTTTCTGAGTTTTCTCACCTTTAACAAATTTCCTTTTAGATATCCCACAAAAAGTTCTGGGACTATGTGTCACTCCGTTTCCTGAAGAAAACGCTAAAATCTACCGTCACGTTTAGAACGGATAAGGTACGAAGTGTGGTCATCTGATCAGGTGGAGTCGATGAAGACCACAAGGGTTGCATAAAATGTCTAATCTAGGTACCACATGAGGAAAAAGAGTCTGATAACAACAAACATTGGGTGAAAAATTTGGAAGGAGCTCAGTAAGGCGCAGAGAAGCCGCTCGGAGCTTGTCTACAGCAATGTCATGCCATCATGTCACGGGTATTTTACCTGTAGAAACCGCTCCCCCTACGGTCTTGCGGTTAAAAGAGGCTCAATCTGTCTTGAATTACTATATCACCAGCCTTGAACTGCACCTTTCAAGAACTCCACCAAACCAACGGCACCTGGGTCTGCCACATCGGAGCTGTCACCAACGTAGCTAGCCCTGCCAAACTTGGCCTCAATAGACCCCGTGGAAAGAGCACCTTTCTCCGCTGCATCAACGGCCAGCTTCAAATCGTGCGATTTGGAAAACTCCAACACAAAGGGCTCAAGCGCATCAATCACAGTAGAGTCACCCACGCGTGCGCTTGTGTACTTGTACAAGGTGTCCAGGGCAACCTTGAGAGCCTTTCCAAACACGACCGAGTCCACGGCACCAGAGGGCGAACCATAGGTGATGATTCCCTGTGCCAGGCCGGAGATGAAGATCGAATACAGCCCGCCAGATGTACCACCCATGTAAGTCTCGACAATATCGCTGATGGTGTCCAGTGCCACGGATAGGTGGTCAGTTGGGATCTTGTCAAAGTTCTTCACGATCCCCTCGCCACCAGATACCAACGTGGTACCACAATCACCATCGCCCACTAAAGTGTCAAGCTTGGTGATGTGTGGTTCTGCCTTCACCAGGGCATCAACACCAGAAGTGAGCCACTGCTTGAAATGCTTGGAGTCAAAGGCACCAGCTTTGGCAATGTCGTGGTGTTCCTCCGCAAGCAACCCCTGGTCATAACTTGGTGCATCAGTGGAGAACTTTTTTGATGGCCAGGCAACGGCATCGGTCTCCGCGTCCAAGAGGTCCAGCAGCGGGACCTTGGTGAATTGTTTCTCGGCTCTAGAAACGTTCAACAGTGTGATTGAGAATCCCTCACCGTTCAATGCGGTCATCAGCGTTCCTTGGTACGTTCTCACAGGGGTAATACCGTATTCAGATCCCAACAGTTTGTGAGCCAACTGCGCAATTCCACCAAGGATCAAGTTGGAAACACCGCCCAAGTTGTTCACCAACAGAACTACCTTGTCACCCTTGGCGAAGGGGACGAAAGCTCTGTCAGTGTCATTTGGATCCAAAAGCTTAGGAAGGATATGAGTCTTCAGCAGCTCCTCAACGCTTGGTACAGGAGAGAGAACCTTGACACCTGGCTCGTTGTGAATACCCATGCCCAACTCCATCTGACTTTCTGTGAGCTCCGATTCAAAGGGTTTGCCTGGGACTCTGGCATGGTCCAACGAGGAGCCGATGGTGACCAGGTTATCGTTGATGACCCGTGCAAGGCCTGCAACCTCTGCCAATGTGTGTTCATGGTACTCCACGAACGCACCGCATGCCTTGTGTACGAACAAAGTACCAGCGATAGCTCTTCTGCCCACTAGCCCACCCTTGGATCTACCCACGGCAACGTCGTCTCCGATGACAACGACCTCGGTGTCCAGCCCCAGGGCCTTGGATCTCTCGCCTGCAAGCCCGAAATGGAGCACATCGCCCGTGTAGTTCTTCACGATGAGCAAGATGCCCTTGGCACCTTTGACGAGCTTGACGCCGTTGAGGATCTGTTTCGTCGATGGCGAGGCAAAAATCTCCCCGCTGATTGCGCCGGTGAGCATCCCCTTGCCCACGAAGCCAGCGTGGGTGGGCTCGTGCCCGGCACCACCGCCAGAGAGGAGCGCAACCTTCTCGGGGGAGAACTGGCGGAAGACCACCTTGTCCGAGGGCACGAGCGCCAACTGCGGGTTGGAGAGCACCAGGCCCTGAAGGGCTGTGAGCACCGGGTTGGAGACCTCGAAAGACTTCATTGTGTGGTTGTGTGTGTAGTTGACAATGGGGGTAAACGGGTGGAGTTCCTCGCCTTTTATATAACAACGCTCCACTCTCTCGCCCCCCGCTTACGTCACTTGACGCTCGGGATCCCCGGGATACCCGGGTAGAGCGCTTAGCGGCACCCGGGGTTTGTCGGCTGTGCGCGTACGAGAGAGGGAAAATAGGAGAGGGGACTAAATCATCAGTTCAGAAAGAGAGAGAGAGAGAACCAGATATATATATATACAGGTGGCCGTGACCAGAGCGGCGTGTGTGTTGACCCTCACTGGAAGAACTTGTTGAGCTTGCTGAGCCAGTTCACGTACTCGGCATTCTCCTTGGCCACACCGTAGTCCACGATGTAGCTGAAGAGCTCGGCATCCACTCCGCGCGACGCAATGAAGTTCTCAAAGTCCTCCTGCAGACGCTCGTCGAGATTCGTGAAAGCCGGACCGTTGTACTGAAGCTCCCTCTTCTGCTCCGCCTCTGCGGTCTCGAGCAGCGCCTCAGATGCGGCTGGGTACGACGTCACGTTCTCGATGTACGACGACCCGTCTTCTGGACCGACAAGAACGTCAAACGCAACAACACTGCCGTCGCTGGTCTTCTCAACGACAACGTTGACATTAATGAAGTTGGAGTCATACGGGTCCTCGAACCCTTCCTCGGTCTCGAGCTCCTCCGCCTCTGGCGAACGCAAGTTCACAACCTGGTTCACGTCAAAGAACACATGCACAATCTCGTCATCACTCCGCTTCTGCAACTGCGCCAATGCCTGGCCATCGGTCTTCACCACGGAGAACCCATTGAACGAGGTCTCGGTGAACGGCTCAGGGGTCGTTTCGGATTCGTGCTCGAGTTCAAGCTTCAAAGTGGCTCCAACGCGCTTGAAGGCCTCGTTGGATACCGGACGCGTGGTCATGAACCCGCGGGACATGGCTGGTCTGACAGCACGCACAACAGACATCTGTCTGAGTGACTGGAGCAGCATACGGTTGGCAATACGCAATGACATTCTGGCAATGTTCTCTTAAATCTGTGAGTGGCAACTGATGTGGTTTTAAATTTTTCAGTCGCATCGCCAAATTACCGGCACAAGAAAACCCCGGAAATACGCAATCAATGAGCTGACCCAATCCACTCTAATCTGGATGGTGAACTTCATAGCACCAGTTTCACTACGAGTGAGAGCGTACTTACATTACATCACTGTTCGGCCAACTTGAACCACTCCTGTACAAACAGCGACGACCGGCGAAACCTACGCTCCTGGTACTTCTCATAGATCGCCTTGTGGTGCTCTTCGGGCTTGCGACATGATTCCAAAAGCACAGTAGCAAGCGGCTTCAACTGCTCAGCGGTGTACCCTGAGTAGTAAACATGCGCGTGGGTCCAATCTCCACGGTTCAGTAACAATCGGCTGAGGAAGTGAGCCCCTGCAGCGAGCCAACTCGGAGGTGACGCAACAAAGCGATAGTCCATCACCGTGATCTCCAAAAAGTACTTGGCCAATGTTCTTGTCTCAAAGTCGTAGTCATCAGCTTTACTCGTGCGGCGAAGAAAAGACATTGGGCCAGGCCAGCCCATCTCAAACTCCAAGACATCGATCATAAACCTTTCCGCTCTCAAGATATCATCGGTAGTGTATGCGTGGTCAACCATGTATGCAATCTCTTGCACACTAGGACAATTAATCTCTTCGTACTTGGCCGCAATAAATAAAGCCACCGCACCAACAAGTTGAAATCTATTCAAAGAGACCTTGCGCTTACTCAAGAAACGATCAATGTAGTTCACAGTGAGAAACAACGTCTCGGGCAATAAGTTGAAGCGTGAATGCACTTGGACGAGCCAATCGATCAAAATGCTTCTCATGTCCCATTTCAACTCGGTCTGGAATTCCATGTAGCTCGCATTAGGACGAAGCTTGATCTCCAAGCTATGCATATAGTTGAAGATCTCAGGTGAGTACTCTGCAACCATTGAAACGTCATATGTATCTTCATCTTCTTCGTCCAGCGATTCAATGTAGAAGGCATGATACACCGCATAAAGCTCACGATGTATCTTTTGGGAGAGAAGGGGCATCATGGGCTGCGGAACATCACTCTCATCTTCCTCCTCCACGAAGCTGCTCTCTTGTTGAAATGTGACTTCCTGTTCACTGTCCCTCGTTGGAGTCGTTGAATATGCTGCTGCTGCTGCTGTTGTTGTTGTTGAAGGCTGCTGGTAACGCACCTTGATATCAGCCAATGGTTGCCTGTTGTAGCCCGAACTCTCCGTCTTCTTTACAGGCTTGGGACCTTCGTTTTCATCATTCTCCTGAAACACTTGCACTCTCTGTGCCGGCTTCTCCAGACCAGGCCTAGCCCGCAACACATTTTTGTTAGACACATCTGCCAATGTTGATCTAGAAGTCTGTACAGATGGACCCGTCTTGGGAGCCTTGTGTTTCAACAACTCAGCGTTCTCATTGGTGGTTGTGTAGCGATAGGTAGCTCTCTCCATGATGCAAAGGGATTAGATGGTCGGTCTAACGTGGTTGACTGAAGTAGGATCTCCTTGCGAGATCTTGTGATAGATGCTAACGGGAGGGACTCAAGTCGTTGAACAATGTCCAGTAGCAAAGTCAAGGCCACAGAACGGAAGTGTGCAAACGAGGAGAAAGTGGGTCTGTGTTTGTGTGGTGGGGAGGAAGCCGTAAACAATCTGTCTTTGTGGCTTGTAAACAAAAGGGATTGCTGGCGAATGGCTGAGGGGGAAAAGTGAAGCTTGTGATGCGGTATAAAGCGAGTGGACCTCTCTGGCTAACGGTAAGCCAAACGAGTTAAGATGGGAGAAAGCTTTCGTGGAGAGGCAGTAGAAGTTGAGGCTTTGTTTTGTTTTTGCTAGTACAGCTCCGAATCGTTTTTCCCAGCCTGGTTGTCATGGTGATGCAACAGGCCCGTACGTACGCTTTGTGTACAAATTTCCATGGCAACGGCGCGAAGTTTGATCTCTCACACCGTATGGGGTAATTTTCGCGGCAAGATCTCCCACACCCAGCGGATCGGGACGAGTTCTGCATGGTTTATGTGGGATGTACGCCGGTTCTAGAGTTTGTACTAACGTGAGGCTATTTAGCAGTTACATACAGCACTTCTTATCGTTTTCGCCGCTCTCATCTCTGGAGACACATGTGATGGGCTCGAAATTGAAGATCACCCGGCCAAAGAATGCGCCCAGCAGACAAGAGATGATGATGTATCCATTGTAGTACATGAACAGCAGCATAATAACGTAGCTCTGTCCCCATTGGATGGTGAAGATAAAAGCCTTGAGAATGTGTTCACAGAGAGATGGGTACGCAGCTGATCTGGTGGATGCTTGCCCAAAATTCCAGAACCAGTTGTGAGAAAGCGTGTACACAATTGGTTGCAAGAGGTTGGCGGTGCCCGTGTGGTTGGACATGAACATCAGACCCTCGTCATCGTGGACCAGAGAACTTTCAGATCCATCAGATTTGCTTTGAGATGACACAGCCTGGGTCAACAATCTTCTTCTCACGATCGCGGCATCGTACTCCCTGGCCAATCTGTGCAACCATTGAGCAGAGAGTACGAGCAGGAAACAGCCGATACATGAACCGGCGAATTGGCCCTTAGTTCTAACATGCCAAGAGCGTGCAATAAAGCAGGAATCAATGGTGTTCCAGTTCCACAGCATGGATATCTTACATGCTGGGGCAGCACTTGAGGAGGATCCACCCATGTCCATCTTGGAAAATGATCTTTGAACCAGGTTGACCCTGATGTGTCTTGGATGGTATGCTGGGGAGGAAGAATGTAGCGGAAAGTGTGGTTTATATAGCAAATCACTGGCTACAGCTCATTCTTGGATATTATTACCCGTTCAAATCTATTAGTTCACGATTTACACTGGGACCCTGGATGGATAGCTTTCTATTGGCCCCAACGACTGCAAGTGAGCAAATATGAGGACCCCTAAAATTGCTCACTGTAGGGCGTCGACTGCCCGATAAGCCGAATTGCACACATCCAACCTGTTATGCCTATGATCTCCTGAGAAATTGGAACTGTTATGATCCATAACTAACCTTTTCCCTATTATTTTGTGGTACGTATATGTTGATCGGGCATGCACAGGATTGTGTCAAGTTCTGTGACCCTGCATCAACTAGAACGAAGATGATGCCAGACGCAAAACTTATAGTATAGAGCGCTAAGGCTAAAGTAAACAGACTCAATAGAAATGCAGCCAAAGCAAGACTAACCAGTGGTGCACTAACATGAAATATGGCACCATCACATTCAAAGGTTGTACATCTGTACATGTGTATTCAACTTTTCTATGTTCGTGACTTCAAAACTAAGTGACACCCGAACACTATGGAAGAAGAATGACCGGATGTTCTCTCGACGGCCTATTGCCCTCACGTGATAGTGCACAGGGCTTTCTCCAACCAGCGCAAAACTTTCTTAGATGTGGCGCCAACCACCAGCGGGTGCGACGCCCACGAACTCCAAACAAAACGACTCCCACGACGCCTGGGCGAAACCCATGTGGATAACCAACAAAACGACAATGTCCGACGCTATTGTTTCTTACGCCGCTTTGATCCTCGCCGACGGTGGTGTTGACATCACCTCCGAGAACTTGCAGACTTTGGCCAAGGCCGCCGGTGCCTCCCTCGACAAGGTAAGTGGAAAGTTTTCACCGCGACGAATGTGATGTTGAAGGTTCTACTGGATGGATGAGCGCATTTGCGGTGGGCATCGATATGTGGCCCAAATTGCCACATTTGTTCTATACACCCTGCTGGCCCCTTCATCTCACCATTTGTTCACTGGTATATGACAAGATTGGAACAGAGTTACTAACAAATGCTAGGTGTGGGCTGACGTCTTCGCCACTGCTCTTGAGGGTAAGGACCTCAAGGCGATCCTTGCCGGATTCGCCTCTGCTGGTCCAGCTCCAGCTGCTGGTGCCTCTGCTGGTGCCGCTGCCTCTGGTTCTACCGAGGAGGCTGCTGAGGCCAAGGAGGAGTCCGCTGCCGAGGAGTCTGACGATGACATGGGATTCGGTCTCTTTGACTAAACGATTAATTGTACTATGCATTGGATGAGATTTGATCTTGTAGAGTCATCATGGAAGTAGTGTTCTCCATAATCTAGTATTGGAAGGACACCAAAAACGAAAGCAACTGCCGAAGGGCTGTAATCTAGTATCTGAAGACAACGAAAGCAACGGCGGAAGGGCTGTGATCTATTCTCAGAAGAGTACCCACAAAGGAACTACAGAAAGGGCAATGACGATAACAATCATTAAACTCATGACGAAAAACCAAACCTATTGTACAGACACAGAAGCAGTTTTACTTCTTCTTTTCAGCCTCAGCCTCCGCAAGCTCTCTAGCCTTCTTCTCTCTAATGCCCTTGTACTTCTTGTCGGATCTGGCAAGTCTCAACGTTCTGTACGCGGACTGCTCTGGCAATTGCACAGCTCTTGGCTCGGACTCTGGAGCTGGCTGCACCACTGGGAAGGTGGCCGCGACGGAAACTTGCTCGGCCTCTGTAGCCTTACCATTTCTTGGGAAGACGATGAGCTTGGCCTGGTACTCCTGGAGTCTCTGCACGTTGAGCTCGAAGATCTCGGTGGATCTGTTCTGACGTCTGTGGTCCACGGCAATACCGATGGTTCTGGCATAAGCTGGGGTGAGCTTGGCAGCCTTGATCTCCCTGAGGGTGAAGCCTCTGCCGGCTCTGATCTTTCTGTTGTACTTGATGGTTGGAGCTCTAACAACTGGTCTCAGGGCATCCAATGGTCTTGGGGCGATGGCAGCGGCCTTGGAGGCTCTGGCCTGACGACGAGATGCCTTCTTTCCAGCCTGGTCGAAGTGGACGCGGACACGCTCCTGCCAGTGCTTTCTGAAATGGTTCTTCTGCAAGGCAAGGTTCTTGGAGATGGCCATTTTGTGGGTATTATGCTATTTGGTGATGGAGTGTCCAGAGAGTGCAATTTCAAGATTTTTCACCAAGAGCTTTGCATTCTCCGCTTGTGAGTTTTGAGTCTGTGCGTGGTGCTTGGGTGTTTTTTTCTTCTTCTTTGGGTATGTAGGAGGGTGGCGCCTACCAGATGAGACCTGATAGGGTAATTCGTGCCCGTGTATAGAATGGCAGCTGACAGTCTTTTCCCCCCCGGATTCCCCTCGGATCTTTCGTTGCCGGTGGAGTTTATATGTCCGACAAACACCGGGAGGCGAGATGTGATGATGGGATGGGATGATGAGATGGCTACAAGGAGACAGAGGATGCAGGGCAATGATATCATGTTAGGAGAATCTGAGAGAAGCGAGGGTAATTAGTCATCTAGCCACAAGCCATGAGCTAGATTATAGATCCGGGCTCCATGGGGGAAAGGGAGATCACAGGATTTCATAGCCCATCCACAAGAACAGCCAGCTGTTCCTCCTTCAACCTCTCTATCTTCCATTCTTCTAACCTGTCACTTTGGTAGCCGTGAGCGGTGCATTTAAACTGATCAAACGAGATCATAGAGACGATCCTCGTGAGTAATTCTTCCAACGAGCACACAACCACGCCACCGGCAGTGCATAGTCCCAATGCATTCACTGTGACAATCTGGTGCCCCGATACAATCACTGGTATTCTGCCGCAACTCTTGTCATTGTCAATGATCATAGTCATCGCCTCAGCAGGGGTCAATAGCCTTGCTCCAAGCAAAGCACCAAAGGGAGCCTCCTCACCGGCGCAATGGAGCCAGAGATTGTGCAATTGTTGTGGTATCGGATGAATGAGTGCCAACTCGTCGAGTTCAGATTGAAGAAGGCCTGGGATGGAAGTGTGAATCGGGTAATTCGGGGAAGAGCATAAAGGTGTGGTACTTGAGGAGGTCAATGAGCGACTCCATTGCAGAGCAATTGGAGTCAGTCGGATTGAATGGCGCAATTCTCAACAACATACGATCCTAATACCTCTCTCACCAATGGCATCAACAGATCACTGGATCCCCAGTTGAACGTCAGTCGAACCATCGAAAACGTCACCAGACACATATTCAACCGCATCGGCCCTTCGTCAGAAAACTGAAACAAAAAAAAAAAAAAAAGCCACCACATGATGGCTGGCAACACCGAGGGTTGGGTTGGGAGTTTGTCCGTCTGTTATTCTCCCATTGGCTCTCAATTGAGGACACTGATGCCACCCAATAGAGATAGAGAGAGAGATTCCGACATCTACGGGCTCAAACAATCCCATTTTCCGCCTCATTCTCCCCGTCTCCTCTGCCATTAGATAAGACACCCTTATTACCCGGCCCATCGTGAGCAACCACACCACGACGCGCTCGCCTGTTGTATAAAAATCGTAATGGATCCCCTGAAAAAATCTATGAATGTGTCTCTTCCTCTCCCAACAACAACAACAATAGCAATGGCCATCACCAAAGTCCACGCAAGATACGTCTACGACTCCAGAGGAAACCCAACCGTCGAGGTTGAGCTCACCACCGAGAAGGGCACCTTCCGCTCGATCGTGCCATCCGGTGCCTCCACCGGTATCCACGAGGCTCTCGAGCTTAGAGACGGGGACAAGTCCAAGTGGTTGGGCAAGGGTGTCCTCAAGGCCGTTGCCAACGTCAACGACATTATTGGACCAGCCTTGATCAAGTCCAACGTTGACGTAAAGGACCAGAAGGCCCTCGATGCCTTCCTTAACGAGCTCGATGGCACCCCAAACAAGGCCAAGCTCGGTGCCAATGCCATCCTCGGTGTCTCCCTCGCTGGTGCCAACGCTGCCGCTGCCGAGAAGGGTGTGCCTTTGTACGAGCACATTGCCGACATCTCGGGCACCCCTAAGCCATACGTGCTCCCAGTGCCATTCCAGAACGTTCTCAACGGTGGTTCCCACGCTGGTGGTGCCCTCGCCTTCCAGGAGTTCATGATCGTGCCTACCGGTGCTCCAACCTTTGCCGAGGCTCTCAGAATCGGCTCCGAGGTGTACCACACCTTGAAGGGAATCACCAAGAAGCGTTACGGCCAGTCTGCCGGTAACGTTGGTGACGAGGGTGGTGTCGCTCCAGACATCTCCACTCCAAAGGAGGCCCTCGACCTCATTGTCGACTCCATCAAGGCTGCCGGCTACGAGGGCAAGGTTTCCATCGCCCTGGACGTTGCCTCCTCCGAGTTCTACAAGGATGGCAAGTACGACCTTGACTTCAAGAACCCTGACTCTGACAAGTCCAAGTGGTTGTCCGGTGAGCAGCTTGCAGACCTCTACCTCTCCCTCATCAAGGAGTACCCAATTGTGTCCATCGAGGACCCATTCGCCGAGGATGACTGGGACGCCTGGGTCCACTTCAACTCCAAGGTTGACATCCAGATTGTTGGTGACGACCTCACCGTGACCAACCCACTCAGAATCAAGACTGCCATCGAGAAGAAGGCCTGTTCTTCCCTCTTGCTCAAGGTGAACCAGATTGGTACTCTCTCCGAGTCCATCCAGGCCGCCAAGGACTCCTACGCTGCCGGCTGGGGTGTCATGGTCTCCCACAGATCTGGTGAGACCGAGGACACCTTCATTGCCGACCTTTCTGTCGGTCTGAGAGCTGGTCAGATCAAGACCGGTGCCCCAGCCAGATCCGAGAGATTGGCTAAGCTCAACCAGATCCTCAGAATCGAGGAGGACTTGGGTGACAAGGCTGTCTACGCCGGTGCCAACTTCAGAAAGTCTGTTGCCATCTAAGTAAATGTAACGATTGTGTGCATGCTGTAGTTTTTGCTATCTTTTCAATATCTGATCAGATGATGTGTACCGAAAATTGTGCCCACGTGAAGGGAGAAACCAACACCAACTGATCACAACAAGACACAATGTCTGCTGGCACCAAAAACGACAACCTGGTCCATTCCCATGACCCTCATCACCCGGCAAACCTCATCTGTGAGCTGTGTCAGCTCTTCTACAACAACAACTGGGTGACAGGCACCGGTGGTGGGATATCCATCAAGCTGGACAACCTCATCTATGTCGCCCCCAGCGGTGTCCAGAAGGAGCGCATGGTCCCAGACAACATGTTCGTGATAGACCACAAGACAAAAGAGACCATCCGCAAGCCAGAGACCTACAAGCCCTCGGCATGTACGCCGTTGTTCATGAGCGCATACGACATGAGAGGAGCTGGGGCATGTATCCACACGCATTCACAAGCAGCGGTGATGTGCACCCTCCTATACGACAAGGAGTTCCGCATTGCAAACATCGAGCAGATCAAGGCGCTGCCCAAGATCACTGCCTCCGGATATCTCGGGTTCTTCGACACGTTGGTGATACCAATCATCGAGAACACCGCACACGAGGAGGACCTGACCGAGGCACTGCAGGCTGCGATCGAGGCATACCCTGGAGCAACGGCAGTGCTGGTCCGTAGACATGGCATCTACGTCTGGGGTGAGACGGTGTGGAAAGCAAAGGTGTACAACGAGGCGATCGACTACCTCTTGGAGCTTGCTGTCAAGATGAAGGGGATGGGGATCAGACCCGATGGAGAGATTGGAAGTGAGGCAAGGGACGTTGCTCCAAATTTGTATGGGTAAGGAAATCAACAGAAGTCAGCCACCCAAGATCTACAAAAGTGTTGAGCCAAAGTGTAGTATGGATGACCCTTGCGTTGCCTAGACTTGCAACATTAAACGCATCTCAGTCATGGAGATTCATCCAGATACAGGTACCAAGGGCCTTGAACATTGAACCTCTCAAACCACTTTCAGTTTATGCTTAAAACACTCAATGTTGTTGTTAGAAGAATGTCATGACTGTGTTCTTCAATGCTCGATGCTACAATTGTGGGCTCAGTATAAAAATGTTCTTTCAATATAAAAAGGGCAAGACGACAAGCATCAGAAAGTAAGAAACGTTGGAGAAGTGAGAAAAGAGTCCGATGTAATAAGCACATTAGGCAATTGGTTGACCAAAGTTGTACTTCTTCCAGGACCAAGCATCAGCCTCAGCCTCAGCATCTCTCTTGGCAATTGGCTGACCGAAGTTGTACTTCTTCCAGGACCAAGCATCAGCCTCGGCATCGGCCTCAGCTTGTCTTCTGGCAATTGGTTGGCCAAAGTTGTACTTCTTCCAGGACCAAGCGTCAGCCTCAGCTTCAGCCTCTCTCTTAGCGATTGGCTGACCGAAGTTGTACTTCTTCCAGGACCAAGCATCAGCCTCAGCCTCAGCATCTCTCTTGGCAATTGGCTGACCGAAATTGTACTTCTTCCAGGACCAGGCATCGGCTTCAGCCTCAGCCTCTCTCTTAGCAATTGGCTGACCGAAATTGTACTTCTTCCAGGACCAAGCCTCAGCCTCGGCATCGGCCTCAGCTTGTCTTCTGGCAATTGGCTGACCAAAGTTGTACTTCTTCCAGGACCAAGCGTCAGCCTCAGCTTCAGCCTCTCTCTTAGCGATTGGCTGACCGAAGTTGTACTTCTTCCAGGACCAGGCCTCGGCTTCAGCTTCAGCCTCTCTCTTAGTCAAGCCGGCAGCCTCTAGCTCGGCATCGGCGATGGTAGTGTTGATGAAGTAGACAGAGTCGTTCAAGACAATTGGGGCAATGTCCTCAGCAAGAGCAACGGCCTCGATGATGGCGTCGTCAGAGAATGGGAACTCGACACCCTTGGAGGTGCCCTCGACGTCCTCGGTAGAGTCCTCAGCACGAGCGGTGTTGGTGAAGGCAAGCAGAATGGCTGCGTAGAAAGCGACAGTGAACTTCATTGAGTGCAAATGAGTGTAGTAGTAGTGGTTGTTGGTTGATACTGAATCGAAAGCATTTCAACGAGGTTATTCGTGGCTCGTTTTATAGATACTGCCGGCATGAGGCCTTGGAGAAGATGAAACAATCGAAAGGCCTTTGCCTCTGTAGGGGCATGTACCCCTTTGGGGCTCCCGAGTTTCAAAAGATCACCATTGGTGTCCCAATCGGGCAATAAATAGTTGCATCTGCAAGTAATTTAATGGAGCCAAATTTCCTTCTCGGGGAGCCAATGAGGGAAGGAGCATCGAACTGCATGGATTGTTGCAGGTGAAACCATGCACATGCACATGCGGACTCGGGGCGCTCAGATTCTCGGAAGTGTTTCATTGGGGTTCATTGTACTGAGGCTTGGCTGGTGCAAACGTGCGCTTATGGAGGTGTAGAACTGTATACATACCTGTGATATCACGAGATAGCTGAAAACGTGGATAGGGGCCCCGAAATGTTCACCCAGAGTGGCCAAGATTTTCGATAGCAGCCAAGGGTATAAGAAAGGACAACTCTATTTGGGCCCCGACGTTGGCTTCGACTTGCCAGCTGGTTGATATCATACAACCAAGGACTGTTTCCAAAGCTTTGGCCCTGACATCTCGCCTAGAGTCATTGTCCTGGAGCTCAATGTTCGATGTGAGAGATCATGCACAAGACTAGAGTTCATGCTACTCATACATTTGAGCCACAAATTCGGTTGGAGAACTGCTCAAAATGTGGTAGAATGATGGTCGATTCATGATAGTAGGCCAACAACAGCCACATATGAGGTCATTGTTCAGCACAATGGCGGCGGAACAGCGTTGAGGCGAGCTGGCCGAGCTGGCCTTTGAAAGCTCAATTGGGTAATACTTCAATGGTGGAACGGCCAGCCGTCAATTTTCCCCCTCTCTCTAGCCATCCATGATTTAGGTTGTTCCAGGAAAAGAAGACAGTAACATGTGAGAGATTGTTACCATTTTTGGGAGCGCAAGGTGCAAGGCTCTGGTACCTTGCAATTATCCAGTAAGGACAGTTCATAACTTCAGATCGCGATACCCCCCGGGGTAACGGAATCTAAGTTCTGATCATAATTCATTGCCAAGTAAGCTATATCGGATCTCGATCCGAGATCCCAGCAGTGGAACAGGATCGAAATGGCAACAGATCGTGGGTATTCTCTACCCTTTCACGCGCTTGTTGGAAGGGAGTTCCGTTTCTCGATCATTTGGTTTTCGCAGAACCGGTGATCTAATCTTCGGTCACGTGGGGGTTCTTAGGATCTACCAATGCGACAACAATTGTGATTTCTCCAGAATGAGAATGGACCGTACTCTGGGAATTGGGCCTTGGCCCTTGCAACAGTCCTTAGTCCCGAGTCTAGCTATATCTTTGGGCTGGTCCTCACGTTGATGCTTTTACAATTTCAAGATTCCGTGGACTGGGAGCTGTAGCGGAACACCTACATGTCACACTACTCGGGAGTCGATCGCAGGCAGAGAGTGCGCAATATATTCCGAGCTTAAGGATAAGGCCGTTACCGAACAGCATGGGGGCCCACCGCTCCGACCTGCGCCATTACCCGAACACTGAGGTCCGAATCCAGATGGCTGTTGGCTGTACGGCGCATCCCAGTCTCCAAACCATGTCCATTACGACCCTGGCACTTGGCCGAGCTTGATTTTATACCGTGCGACCACAGCTATTCCTCATTATGGTGAGTAGAGGCAACGAGATGTCAGATGCAGCTGACAAATGAAGCCCCTCAGCCGTGGTCTGGCTTGATCTGGTTGACCTCCAAAAGAACAGTGCCAATGAGTATCTCTATCAGTTATCCAACAGTGGCAGATCGCACACCTGATTGGCACCTTCAGAGTTAGTGGAATTGTGCGATGGACACCCAATGAACAGTGCAAGTACCACCAGATCATTTCCCGTACCCATAACCGCTAAGGCCTTAGTCCTTTCTCACGGGCTTCTTATTCTTTACATCACGGGCAGAATTTAGACATCCACGCGTAGCCCTGTTCAATGAGAAATGCTAGTAGGAATGCACATCACCGTAACTGGTCAATACAGCATCTACCAGAGCGTTGACAACAACAATTCTGTCGGGGCAGTAGTCAATGCCATATGCGTCTGGTCACAGTAATGGAGTCCCTGAGTGCTTGCTCAAGGCAGCCAGCAAATCCATCAAGGCTCTGTTGGCAATGCTGTGGATGAGTTTCGTGTTGCGACAGTATAAATGTGGTCAAGTACTGAAGAACGGCCGTACGAATCATCGATGTGTTCAGTGTAGTGAATGTGGTGGTTGTCTGTGGTAAATAAAGTGGTTGGTAGCAGGAAGGAAATAAATTGGGGGGAGCTGTCTTTAAGTACTAAAAGTTGGTTTTGTGTCACAACCACAAAGCCCCCCAACGAAAGGCCACAAAGCCGAGGATCCCTGCCACAAAGCCAAATGACAGCCACAAAGCCGAGGGATCCATCATCGATTAACGTGGCAGCCCCTAGGGCTCATGTTCACTACAGGCTGCAACTATGTACACAAAGATGCCCCCCTAGTTTGAAGCTACTGTAGGTCAGAATGGAACAATACGTATATACTGACACGACCAGTGGGCCTTCTGTTTCCCATGTACTTCAATTAAGCATTCTGTACAAACTTCCGAATCCAAAGTCCTCGTGGGACTCCAACTTCTCGAGTGCTCCCATTCATTAGCTACAGATCGTACCATAGCTATTCTTGTGTGTCTCCTATTTTTTCGGAGTGATCAGGTCATCGGATTGAGTGTTAGTGGAACGGTACCTTCCACGACACGAGGTAGTATGTAGACTCCTGATGTCTACAGGAGCTCATTCATGAGAAAAAGGGCCAAGGGTCTGGTATCTGAGCCCAAACCTTCAAACTGATAACTTATCACATAACCGATGACGATAAAACTAACACAAATCGGTCACGTGATTTATGAGGTGTCAATTTACACTTACTAACTATATTAGACCCTTTACCAGCCATTGGGTGTCTATTGCCCATCTCATCATATCCTTCCCACTTCACCCTTGAAAGACGATCGGCCAGTCTTGGAGCTATCACCAGTCCATCGTGCGCAAATTGCGCTGAACAACAAGGTTACCCCGATAACTGCTCGTTACCCCGAAAAACCCGTGAGCACAACGACCACTGGCCCAATATTTAACAAGGAAAGTACCCACTTGTCCTCTTCTCTCAACATCCTGTACAAGCCGAAGCAATGGACCACTCGAAGATGGGCCACAACATGCCGATGGAGGACATGTGCTCGATGAGCATGCTGCTCACGTCGGACTACAAGAACCTGTGCCTGTTGTCCTCTCATTGGCACATCAAGACCCTCCCGCAGTTCATCGTCTCACTGGCTCTTGTGGCTGTGCTGGCTGTTGGGTATGAATTCATCCGCTCTCGAACAAGAGGGCCTCCTAGAGGTATGTATCACAATGAGCTGACAAAAGCTCAGCAGACTGACCTCTCACAGGCATCGAGCTACCTACTAACACTGAGGTAGCACCCGGCTGGCACAAGTCGCTGATATACGGCTTTCTGGTTGGATACAGCTACATCATGATGCTTATCTTCATGAGCTATAACTCATGGGTGATGCTTTCCGTCATCATCGGAGCCGTTGTGGGACACTACCTGTTTGAAGGCGAACAAAAGACAACCATGGCATGCCATTGAAATGTGTCCAGAATTTTTTACAAGAATGTCAATGCTGACACGCTACCTTACTTTGCAAGAGGATTCACCTTATCGACGCTTTTGTCTTTGCTATCGTAGCCCCATGTACCTTTGTCCAATCAATGCTCTTATCCAGCTGTTCATCAACCTCTCCGATACACACAACGAGGTCGCCTCGTATCACATACAGCCCCAGCTCATCAACTGCACTGTCTCCTTCCTCAGCAGAAACTATTACACGCTCCTCGGCCTCCGAGAGAATAACGTTCGTGGAGTGGTCGTAGCCCCCTAGTATGCCGACAAAGTAGCGTCCGTCGGTCGTCAGGATGGCGACTCTTTCTGGTTTCATCGTTAGTAGATGCCTGTACAGGGCGTTAGGTTGTCACTCAACTGTTCAAGTAGCCGTTGAGGCTCGACATCTTTGGAGTTTTGAAGATGATTGATGCGTTTAATGTTTTAATGTGGTGTGAAATTTTCCCCCAAGAGGTAGTAAACACACATCACATCGCTACGCAGGGGTCTACCCGAGACCAACGCAACTGTCCGTCCGGCTATCCTGCACACATCAGGCATCAGGCATCAGAATCACAGTCTCTGCAATACCCAACATCAGTGCCGACTCGGTTTCCATGCCCGAGTTTCAGTTTCGCACCGCGCAGAGGCCGGATGTGCACCCTATGGAGCTCGTGGTGCAGAGCGTCGTTGGAGATCCTCTGGAGCTCCTCGCTACCCATCTACAGACAGTGCACGAGTCTCAAGTGGTACTCATAGCCCGAATAAAGGCAATTGATGAAAAGGTCAAACGTTGGCAGTCCCAGACAGAATTGAATGTCGATGTGAAGGACATGGAGGACAGGCTCATCGCAGCCAAGAAGAGGCTGCTGGCGCTGCTAGACAAGTTGGGAATCATTGAGACCAGAGTTAAGAGACATTTGGCCAGCGAAGGGTCGAGGGGCGATTGAATTTAGCTACTAATTGCGTGATGGATCCCCAATGTGGGTTCAATATGCATTCATCATCATTTTGGAGACCAGATCCCGAGCAGATGGAATGGATACCCTGCGCTCTTGAACCCGAAGATGGATACAAGCACACTATAGATCACAAAGTTCAGGCCAATGAGGTACAGCACAACCCCCAACCGTACACGCGTGTCCTTCACCGAGGGGCCCTTCGTCACCAAGAACACCACGCTGAACGCCAGAAGGCCGTACAACATAGTCATGATCTGCGTCTCAGCACCAAGCTGTTGCTGTTGGCCCGCAACAAAGTACTTGACACCACCATCCCCGTCTCCAGTGATGAACGGCACTCCTCTGATGGCGTTGAACATGTAGCCTGTAGTGCAGAGCACAATGGCCAGCACACCCACGACACCCCAAATCTGTTTCGACTGCACCACTGCAGCGATCAGATGCTTCTGGTGCTTCAGCAGCACCACCACGAGGAAAGTTGCCACCGCTGTGATGGTGATAGACCCCCACTGGATGGGATGGCGGAGTACCACCTGCTTGTCCAAGGACTCGTTCAAGAACTGCACCATTGACGCTGCGAATGGCTCGTTTTGCGGCACATTCAACATCTCAAATCCCTCATTGAAGGCAGCATTGGCATGGGATGGCTTGTATAAGTATAGTCTCGGCACGTTGTTCAGTGCAAACTTCTGGAAGATCTCCGTGTGACCCTCTGCGAAGTCTGCGCGGGCAAAGAAGAGGCCATCACCATTTGGGTGGTCAGCGACCCAAGACTCGGCCAATTGTTCAAATTCTGGCTGGATCGTCTGGCAAATGGCACAGCCAACTTCAGTGTTCGTCGCCGTCAGAAGCACCACCACAATGTCTGTACGAGGGCCGGAGAGGATGCGTTCGAAGTTGCCCTTCGTGAGCTTGATGAATGCGCTCCCAGACTTTTGTTGTGCTTTCAAAAGAGCATCAGAACTGGCACACCAGCACAAGCTGACATAGAATGCTAGGAGTGTGAATAAGAGCCTCATTCCAGCGAGCGATTCCCGTAGGTGGTGGAGTATCGGTGATGATAATGATCGGTTGATGAACATGGCCCGGGTGCGCTGTTCATTAGCCTGGGGGAATTCCGGGGGGTGGAATGGAATTCGCGGCCTCGGAACAGGCCCATAATCTTATCCAATACTACATGGTGGCATATACACTGCCCAATGATCCTTTCTTCTCAGACTTCTTACTGCCATTGGATGGACTACTGTGACCCTTTGGCTTTCTAATCGGTCATCGGTAAAATAGTCTACAGATGAACAGTAACTTATCAAATCACAAAAAATCAATCTAAGTCAGTCCCTCAAAGACGCTCGCGTAAAGGTCTTCACAAGAGACTGCGCTGTTGAAAGCTCTGGGAGGTCCCTAGCTGTGAAAACCCTCTCTAGCGACCTTCTAGAACTGACAACATCCAAGGAAGAGTCCTTAGTCAACTTCTCTTCGTCGTCTACGAACTCCTCGTCGAAATGTCCCCGGGAAACGCACTCACGCACAATGTCAATGTCGCGAGGGAAGTAGAATACGCTCAATGTGTTGAGCACAAATCTTGGCATCAAGCACGCTAGCACACCCGCAAGATATACTGCCCAGAAGGCCACGGTACCAAACACTTGCGAGCCGGACTTGTAGAACTCTTGGGAAGAGAGTGCGCTGGAATACACTCCAATCCAAAAGAACAACAGAAGCACCGAAATGGTATCAATCAACAGACTCAGCCAATCCCACCTCATTTGGCGTAGTACGGTGTACACATCGCAAGTAGTAACAGCGATTGCCAGAACCATGTTACCAATCCAGAATCGGTGGTCTATTCCCAGTCCGTTACGCGTGACCAGTGACCCAGTATAGAAAAGCAGAACTGGAAAGAAAAACGCAATCGCTGACTGATAGAGTCCATCGAGCATGTACCACAAAAACTTCCATTGGTTCCACTCCTGTCGAAGAATTCCAGTTTTGTACAACTGCGGAACCTTCTCTGCAACGCGAGCCTCAACGTCTTGGTCAAAGATGCCCAAAAAGATGATAGGCAGCGAGGTAAATGCCAAATTGTAGAACATGATAAGGGTGTATTCCATGAGGTAACTTCCATCGAAGTTGTTGTAGATACCAAACCAGAACAAGGTGAGTGTGAAAACCACATTCTTGTAAAAGAAGACAGGAATTGTTTCCGCGAGCCTCTTGTAATCCCAACGACCATGTACCAGCACGAGTCTGTTCAAGAATCTGAACTGCCCGAAGGCATAGTCGGATGACATTGCTGCCTGTCTTCCTTCTTCACCCACGATACCGACACCAACATTTGCCGCTTGGATCATCGCAACGTCATTTGCCCCATCACCAATTGCCAAAGTCATAACATCCAGCGAATGACGCACAAGTTTCACCACCTGTGCCTTCTGTGCCGGGGATACACGACAGCAGATAACAGACTTACACTGTTTGCACAAGAGCAATAGCTTTCTCTGGAGGTCATCATCATCAAATACAGCAGTGAGGGCAACACCATCAATGATAACAGCCACATTGGCCGTTGGGATTGAGTGGTCCTTCTTTGCTTGAGTTAGCTCCTGTGTGGAACCAGTCATCTCAAATTTGGCCAAATACTCTGTCAGTTGATTGCCAACTTCCTCCCTCACGTCCTTCTCCTTATCTGGGCGAATAATCAATAACTCCATATCATTCTCCAGGAGGTTACATGAGAATCCGATGTTGATAGCAGTTTCAACCTTGTCACCTGTCAGAACCCATAATTTTATCCCAGCCTTCCCCAAGTTTTCAATAGTCTCGGGAACACCAATCTGCAGTCTATCCTCAATTGCAGTACCACCATACAAGATCAGTTTGGATTCGATTTCGGTCGCCGCAGCCTCCATGCTCTCCTCTCTATTCTCAATCGAAGCCGATGCGATATCAAACTTCTTTCTCCACTCTTCGTACTCTTCTTGTGAGATCTCACGACCAGCAATGCACAAAGTTCTTAAACCTTCACTGGCATACTCCTCTAGGTGTGTAGCGGTCTCCTCAAGCAAGTTCTGATCATTATTTTCCGGGTCCAGTCTTGCAAAGATCACCGAGTCAGCACCTTTCGTGATGATGACAATGCGGTTGTCTATTTTGCAAATGACACTCATACGCTTTCTCGTTGAGTTGAATTCCAAGGAGCACAAGATCTCGAAATCGATCTCCTCTCCATGAACACGTACAACACCGCCTGTTCTAGTTCTCTTCAAAAAAGTGTACCCCAAATCAGACGCAGCTTGAACCAACGCAGCCTCATCAGGAGACTCGGCCTTGAAATCCACCTTGGATGGGTCCTCAGATGATGGTTCTGTGAGAACGTTGTGACACAACGCCAGATATAACATGAATCTCTTTGCCGCCTGTCCCTGTACATCGTCATTTTGGATATCGTTTGCTAATTCACTCGAGATAAAAGTGAGCTTTTCCGGATCAAACTGGTCGTTAGCAGGGAGGTTACCCAAGGAAGATATCATATCCTCTTTGTCCTTTGCTATGATTGAAGCCCACTTCTCTGCAGCAGTCTGGGTATCAACCCCTTCACGTTTGCCCATACCGGCCTGTGCCTCTGTGTACGCCAAACCATAACTCTTGCCTCCAACAGTGGCCTTCTTGAACTCCATGAGATTCTGCGTGAGTGTACCGGTTTTATCACTGAATATGTACTCAATCTGGCCCAAGTCGTCGGATACATTCCATGACTTGGGGGTACATGGGTAGTCGAGTGGCTCATAGTACATCTCAACGTCCGAATAGATAAAGAATGCTTGTGCTGTTTTCACAATCTCGACAGAGATGTAAAGCGAGATTGGAACCAACGCTTGATAAAGAATCATCGTGACGAAAAACGAAATGACACCGTTGATGGTTGGGGTGGAGCCATATGCATCGTACTCGAAGAAAGTGAAAGATGTGTCGGAACGTCTGTAGAATGCTGCATTCACAATTGCGGATGCAAGGCACAGGACAAAGAGGAAGCCGAAATTGAACAGCACAGACAGATTGAGCTCTTTGGATATTCTTGACCTCTTGGACGGGGTGATGCCGGCATTAAGCATCACCTTTGTCTCGTGGCCTGTGAACAGGGCAATGCCAATGACCCAGTTGGTGTTTCTTAGAGTGGAGCCTCTCAAGAGCAGATTCTCAATGTTTATAGGTTCCTCATGTGGTCCATCGGTGTCCTCCCAGTTGAGCGAGCCGCTAAAGTGATACATATGTGGGTTTGGTGCCTGGGACTTAACCTCAAACTGATAGTCAACCAAGTCTCTGGATCTCTTGATGTTGCTAGTATGGTGAAGCCCCTCACGTGGTTTCAGATTTGTTTCACCATCCAGGTTCTTTGTCTCCACAAAGCACCTGCTGTCGTCGCCAGATGTGGCCAGGATGATCAAGTCCGCTGGTGCAGACTCATTGGTGCGCAGGCGAACAATATCACCCACTTTGACATCCTTCCAATGACTTCTTTGGAACTTGAGTGAGTGACCCTTGGTTGCCTGTCTGGTTGTTATCTGCTGGAGATCCAGTGGGGTGTCATTAGTTCCGACAGCGTTGATATTGCTGTCAAGGGAGGCCCTAAAATTGACAGAGTCTAGCGATTTCCGCTGTTTGCTGATATTTTCGGACTCTAGCCGTTGCTGCTCGCGCTGCTTCTTGCTGAAGGTGCGACCGAAGAAGCGCACAACTTTGATGAACAGGGTGGAGTTGAACTCATCAAACTTATGCTTCAAGGGGAGGCTCGTCTCGTCAACGTTCACGTTTTCGACACCAGCCAGTACCGCCACATTGGCGTTGTTGACCTCGAGGTCGGACATTGTTCGACGTGAGTCTTCGAAGGCATCCTTGATGGCAGTGATGATCACGATGACGATCAAGGGCACCGCAGAGAGCCCAGGAGACTGTACACCAAATATCTGGAAGGCGCCCAGGATGATGAGAGCCAGGAAGTAGATGTTTGCGATGTTGTGGAACTGGTAGAAGATGTTCTTTGGGATGAATGACAACGGAGTGTACTTTGTCGTTCTGATTACGTTCTTGTCATACACCGCCAAGGGCCGTCCGGACTTGGGGTCCACGAAGCTCTGTGGCAGTTCGCTGTAGTTGAAGAGCACCGTACGGGGCACGAACCCCGGCGGCGGGTAGAAGAAGTCGTGGATGAGCTTGTTGAGTGTCATTTGAGCGACAGTGGTGTTTGGTGGCTGCGTAGGTATCCCATGTGTGTTTGTATTTTTTCTGAAATTAAGCAGCTGCGGTTAAAGCCGCTAATTCCCGTAAAAGAACTCCATCAAAACATCAACATCAACATCAACAACAACATCAGGACATCTCCCCCCTCTCACATGAGCACCCGCGATTCCATGAACCACTCGACGGTCACCGCCGGAGCCGCCACTGCGACCCCCGCAACGTCGCCGCTTACGACCCGGGTGGGGGACAAGGACAAGGACAAGGACAAGGACAAGTTCGCAGAGGAGCTCAGCGGCAAGCAGGACCGGATGGTGGCGCTGTTGATGGAGCTGTGTGAAGAGGTCCAGGAGAAGGTGCCGCTAGGCGACTTTGACTGGAAGCAGATTCTCGACGTTTCTGAGGGGATCTTCAACGATTATTCTCAGACGATGGAGAACATCACGCGGGAGTTTGATGAGCTCAACAGGGTAAAGCAGATACCCCATCTACCCAATAATGGTGCGTATAGGGCAAGTAAAAGTACTAACCTTTGATACAGGAATTCCTCGTGTGGCAGGAAAGCGCGTACATCCTTGACAGCGAGAAGGTTGCGAAGCACTTGGGTGCCCAGGAGCACTGGATCAACTGGAAGGAGTCCCACTTGCAGTACACCAGCGAGGAGTTGAAGAGCTCTGCCGCGATGATCGAACAGGCGATCAACAAGTTGTCTGGGGAGTGAGGGTCTCTCTCTCTCTCTCTTCGACTGAACCGCGCTACAGAGCCATCGTGATCTATGTAAATCAATGCTATTTCCACCCAATTACCACCTGCTCATGAGCTCGTAGACATGCTCATCTACAAAGCGCATGCTCTGCACCAGCCACCAGAGCTGTGTGTCCTGTGGGTTCCACATCTCCGCGATGTCCACCACCGGGTCGTGCCTGCTCTCGAAGCTCTGTGTGTTGAGCACGCGCTGTTCGAGGTCGGGCACCGTGTCAAAGTGGTCGCTGTGCTTGATCTTCTCCCTGTACTCCTTCATCTTGGCCTCGCTCTGCCGCTGGTTGATTACGTAGCTGTTCGGGGTCTCGTAGCGCACCACCAGCGCTTTCACAGAGTCCATCTTACGCTTGAGGTCACCTTCAGAGATGGCGTACTCCTCGTTGATGAGCTCGTTGAATGCGGTGGATAAATCTTGGAACTCGAGCCCCCATTGATCATTCACAGCTGACAGCTCGAAGCCCAGGTGCAGCCCCAGAGCAAGCACAAACCCCTTTGATGACAAGAGCTCAGCGTTGAAGAACAAAGAACAAGTATCGTTAGCCACTTCGTCCAAGGAAACATTCAGCATGTCTGTTAGCATGTCACGCCTCTTGGTATGAACAAGCTCATCGCTTGTTATTGTGTGTTTATCGTTGAGACGCAGTGCAGCAGCGACAGAGATCGGGTGTGGCACCGCCACAAGCGTTAGCTGTCTGTCACTTCTGGTCAACTCGGAGTGAACCTCCACGCGCAACTGCTTCTTACACTCAAAAGAGTGAGGCTTCATCAACTCCGTCAATGCCCTTGTATTCTCCTGTTGCAGTGTAGGGGGAGAATCCATGTTCAGCCTGGACGATAGGTGAGGCAATACTTCTCTGTCAAATTTCTTAATGAAATTCTTCGTTGGAGGCGGGAACAAGGCGTTGGAGCACTGTAGAAGCGGCTTCAATGTCTGGAAGATTGGCCTGCTAAAGTAATGGTCGCCCAGTGTCACTGGGTCCACTATTGCCACTGTGTCAAACTGCGATAGCCTCCATCTATGGAGATGTTTGTTCAGATACATCGGCACCTGCTCAATCACCTGTCTGAGGTTGTTGGTGTTCAACAGCTTTTTCCACACAGCCAGTGTATAGTCTGCAAACACCCCTCTAAACTCGCTTGTCTCTAGGATCTCGAAATCAGTGCGCTTCTCCACCAGCGAGTTGACCAGGCTGGCTATCCCCTTGGAGTCGCTCATCATGACCTGGAATTCGTAATCATCCATGAGGGTGAACTGGCTAATCGCATCTCTGTAGAGTTTTTCCAGCTTCAGGCCACTTGTTGGGAAGAGCTCGTAGTCTGAGTACAATCCCCCGACTTCACCAGTCTCTTTCAACTTGGTTTGCCATGCCAGGAGCCTTAGATAGTTGCCATTCACCTTCGCGTTGCTGCTCCTCGCCATCATCCGGGACATGTTCTCGTTCGCAGTCGCATCCCTGTAGTGCATCACGTGGATATTGAAGCCCAGCGAGTGGTACAGCATGATAAACTTGCGAAGCATCGTCTTATGGTGCTGCTGCTCCTGAATGCTCAGTCGCTTCATCTGCTCATCGTTGAAGAAGGTGTACACCGAGCACCGGTGTCGCTGGGTGTTGAGCCTGTGAGAGAGCTCGTCATGGCCACGCAGTGGGGCTACCTCACTGGGTGGATGCTCTTCTTCTGTGTGCGATGCTGCATGATGGTACGTCAGTGGGTTGTAAGTGTCGTTTATGATGTCCTGGGAGTTGTGCACAAGACAGTAGAAAGTGATAAAGAGGACGCATATGCTCGACAGCACAAGCACACGCTTCGCCCGCAGTGACATCGCCATGCCCAATCAGTGCACCAGCGTCCCGTTCCCAAGCGATAACTGTTTAGGGGTGGCGAAGGAGGAGGATGGAAGGGTCAAAATCTGACGGTTTCCCCAGTTTCCTAAGTCTCTCTTCAAATATACCGGAACTGTCTATTTCCACCCATTGTGAGAGGAAAAAAAACAAACAAACTCCCAGGCGGTGCGCAGGGAAAGGCGGGTTTATAAGTTACAAGTTACAAGGAGTTGAGGTTTAGGGTCGGCAGCTCATCCACAAGCGTTGCAAAGGCGGCCACCAGGCCACTAGGCCACCAGGCGTGATGGAACAGCCCTTTTTTCACCTCCTTTCGCGACGTGTGCACACAAAAATCCACGCGCGCGGTACCGGGCTTTCGTGCAACAGTAGACGCGGGATATGGATACCTTTGTATGTATATATATATATATATATATATAGTATTATATTCATTGGGTGCGGGCCGTCGGTCTAAATTTGTCACGTGATGCACCTCACCCAGGTAAGTTAAAAAAAAAGATGCTAAGAATGATCCCTAGCAGGATCGAACTGCTGATCTTGGCGTTATTAGCACCACGCCTTAACCAACTGGGCCAAGGGATCTTCTTCGAAATCCGGGAAATTGACTGTTAACCTGAGTGTGCTATTCAGAGATAGCCTCGGATCTCTGTCCGTTGCGATTTTGGGACATTTAAGGCCTCAACATCAATATTACATACTCCAAGATGTATGTCATGTGTTGTTTTGTCCGAAAAACAGCCATGTATGAGGCTTATACACTCTTAGGTGTGGTAATCTAGTGCGGTCATGTGACCATCCACATGATCAGTCATGTGATATTCGAGATACGCTATAACCTGCGTGTACTTAGCAATTTCGACATCAGGTTTTCTCGAGTTTCCAAGCGCCCATGCCTTGCCCATTCAGACATTCTTCGCTGACTGATGCGTTGCTTCAAGTTTGCTCTCTAGTCGATGCGTTTCTTACACGGCCTCCCATTCTCGACTACGGATTAAACAAGGGGTCGAAATAATATATAGAAGGGGAGAAAAATATCATGACATTACAGCTTCTCGTACTCCAGCTTGCCCTCCAACTTCTTTGTCTCCGCCACTTTTCTCACCGCCTTCATCAGATCATTTTGCACAATGTAGTCCCTGTCTGCTCTGATGGCAAAGAATCCAGCCTCAGTCACAACGTTGCGCAGATCAGCACCGTTGAAACCATCACTCATCTTCACAGCGGCCTCAAAGTCAAAGTCACCTTGCTTTGAAATCTTTGCAGTGTGGATCTTGAAGATCTCTAGCCTTCCTGCCTCGTTCGGTAGTGGGATCTCAATCTTACGATCAAGACGACCAGCTCTCAGCAGGGCTGGGTCCAGAGTGTCAGGTCTATTCGTCGCCATGATCACCTTGGTTTGTCCCAGGTAGTCGAAACCATCCATCTGATTCAGGAGCTCCATCAAGGTACGTTGTATCTCACGATCTGCAGAGGTTCCCTCACTGAAACGACGACCACCGATGGCATCAATCTCATCCATAAAGATAATACACGGCTCGTGCTCTTTCGCATAACTGAACATCTCACGGATCAATCTCGCAGATTCACCAATGTACTTGTCCACAATAGCAGACGCTGGAGAGAAGATGAAGTTGCAACCAATTGTCGCTGCAACTGCCTTTGCCAACAGTGTTTTACCCGTTCCTGGCGGGCCGTAAAGAAGAACACCCTTTGGTGGCTTGATTCCCACTCGTTGGAAGAGCTCTGGGTTCTTCAACGGCAATTCAATCACCTCTCTCAACTCTCTAACTTGCTCGTTCAAACCACCCACAGCACCAAAGTTTATCTCATCCTGTTTGAAAGTGGTCATGTTGTACACCAATGGGTCCACCTCTCTAGGTAGAATGCGCATTATCGTCAACGTGGTCATGTCTAAAGCCACACGGATTCCTTGCTTGAGGTCCTCTCTCTTGATAGAGTTTCTGCAGTTGACAATGTATCTTGGCCCCGAGCTCGCCTTGACGATAAACCTCTCCTCATCCAGCTGCTTCAGCACTTCACCAATCACCTGTCCAACACTCTGTAGTGCCTTAATGTCATCCTCGGTCTTTTCAAAGTCGTTCTCGAGCCCACGAATGCTCAGGCGAAGCTCTTTGAGCCGGGCGTCCCAGTTACGGTGATCTGTGAGTTTGGACTTGTACTTTCCCAGTGCCCGGTCACGGGCGGCCTGCTCTGGCTGTTCCTGCGGTGGCGGCAGGGATTGTGGCTCCTCGTTCAAGGCCTCTAGTAGAGGATCGTTCTCCATGGGGACAAAAGGGATCAATTGAGTGACTTTATCAGCTTTCTTGAAGGTTCCACATTTGTTGACGTTGTTCGCCACCACTGGAAATCAGATTCGAGACTCCTGCCGAGGGCCACCCTCCCTCGGAACTCTTTTTTTTTACTCATCGAACGGACAGTACAAAAACGCTCCAGGGCAATAGAGATCAACGTTGACGGATTGAGCTCCACATGGAATTCCACGCTGTCATTTGCTGCGGCAAAGGTGTAAACCTTTCGCCGTTCTCTTCTGCCAGGGAATCCGGTATCCCGAAGGCCCTCCTCCCTATTGGGAACAAACCCATGGTCGAGTATGTGCTCCAATGGTGCGACCAGGCACCTTTCAAAGCTGTGACTATCGTTGCAGATTCGGAGAGCTTTGAAGGTATTGCAAAAGTTCTTGAGCTTTACAAGAAGATCAGACCAAAGGAAGTACAGATTTGCCCCATTGGTATCATCAAGTTCGATGGGGAATCCACAGGTGAGATCCTTGAGCAGTTTATCAACCAACTTGACAACGCTGGGGACTTTGTACTTCTCCCCTGCGATTTCTTAACCAACCTTCCTCCTCAAGTACTCATTGAGGAATACAGAAACCGTGAAGAGCGGGACATTGCCATGAGTGTACACTATCTGAACAGATTTGAGAGCATCGATAAGAAGAATTTGACTCATTACTACACCGTCTACTCTGATGACTCTCATTTGTTGGATATCTTCTCAAAGGAAACCGTTGAGGCATTCAAATTCCTTGAACTACGTACACAGATGGCATGGAGGTACCCGAATACGACAGTATCCACCAAGCTTCTGGACTCGTTCATCTATTTCTTTTCGCAATCAGCATTTAGTATTCTCAAGAAGGAGGTTACTGACTACCGCAACAAGTCTATCACCAAGATAATTAGAGACCTTGCACGCCGCTCTTGGAGGCACTCTGAACAGCAGGGTGGAATCTCGCTTTTAACCCTTCCGAAGGAGTGCACCTTCATCAGAGCTGATAATATCCCTGCATACGTGGAATCCAACAGATACATCATGAGCCAGAGGGCCAAGGAACTCCAGCAGCCGGTACAGGCCAAAGAGAAAGGTACTGCTACTGTTGGTGTAGACTCAGTGGTTGGCGATGACACTGTGCTGGGCGAGCGCACGAGTGTGAAGAAGACGGTGGTGGGTAATAAGTGTATCATCGGGAAAAGATGCCGTCTTACAGGGTGTGTCCTGCTGGACGGCATCACAGTGGGCGATGATGTTGTTCTGGAGAACTGTGTCATTGGACAAGGCGCCACGGTGCACACCAAGGCTAGACTAACGAACTGTAACATCGAGGGTGGCTATACCGTCAACAAGGCATTCTTGGCCAAGGGAGAGACATTAACGAACTTGTTCATCGCTGGCCAAGAATCGGACTCTGAAAGCGAGTCTGGTGACTCTGACGACTATGGCAGCTACGAGGACGACTACGAAGATGACCTGGAAGATGATGGGCTGTTTGAACGTTAATCCAAACACGCTGCTGGCCCAAAACCCTGTAGACCTTCCAAAGCTCCACCCAGTGCGGTAATTCCCCGAAGCAGCAGATTTCTTGGGTTTCGCGAACGGAAGTCCGCCAGCCACGCGCGCTGCCCCGCATGGATCGTAAACCACTGCGAGGTGGCTGGCTCTACAACACAGATGCGTGAGAGTAAACGCCCTGACAGGGGTGTATGTTGCTTAAATGTTTCACTAAAAGGACCTTCCCGCGAATATAAATATAAACAGACCCACCCCTCGCATCTTCTCGCCAATTTTTAGCTTCTACTCTTGCGGAATGACTTACGGACAGAAGTTCAAGGGAGACCTCATCTCAGAGAAGGACTTACCGCCTAATACTCTCGATTGTTTATGCCTTAAGATTCCACAGCCTTCATCCCGGCTTAGCCGGCTGTGTGAACTTCCTATGAGGGTCAAAACAAGATTTAGAGGTGGGAAGGACAGCGCAAGAAGACGAGTCGTCTCTACCCCCATATTCGACCTGGTCACACCAATACCCTGGGGATCAGACGCACCATGCATGATTCCAGAGGAGAGATCAAGAGCTCTATCAAAGAAGCCATTCATACAGACAAACAGGGTGCTCCCTCCATCGCCTCTCCGGCAAGAAAGACATGTCTCCATGCCACTACATAGCCATTCTCGGGAGTCATTAGCTTCAAACTTGAGCAGCTCCACTTATGATGGGATTATTCAAGTATACAGCAACTATGGTCCTTTTACCAAGCCATTGGAGACCGCTCGTTCCAGAGAGGAGGAGTCAGAGATTACATCCTCAGACTCGGCTTCGGACGATTTCTCCATTGTTGATGAGATCTCCACATTGATGAGCTCTTTTGATAGCTCTTTGGACATACAAACAGACTTACGCAATAATTACACTGATCTCCTAGATAGTCCCTATCTGGCGCAAAGAAGCACATACCACAAGTCAATGTCCCAAGATGGAAGACGACTGTCCTATCATGGGAACCAGATGTCCGGGGACACTACTGCTGATCTCCAGGCTTATATGAATAAGGTTGAGCATCGGAATCCTCCAGCATATATGCACGAAGTATGCATGGGCGCTGAAGCGGAGCCCGAGACCAAGCATCAAGGGCGGTCAATGTGGGATGATTGAACAAAACCCAGTAATTTATGACGTCAGTAGATGGGAGAACAGCGTGCGTGGTTTAAAAGGTGATGTGCTTCAAGTTCCTTGTAAGCTGTCCTCTCAAAATTGACACACCTGGTATCACAAAGGTTGCTTCTGTTTCTCATGATTTTTGACGTAGACATTCAGTCAACCGTTCTTCGTAAGCTCTACCGGGGATGGCTACGATTACAGAAAATATCCAACCGGAATTCATGTATTAGGCTTGTTTGATCACAGAGCAAATTCAGGAACCCGGGTCTGCACCCGTACTGTATAATGGAGACCCAATGTTGTGAAAGAAGGTGGAGTAGCATTATACTATACTCTACAATGATCGACCCTGGCTCTGGTCACTGATCTACCACTAGGCAAGGTTGGGGTCCGAACCCCAGCTGTCCCCCACTGGCGTTGGGACTCGATAGCGTGCATGGAAACTCGATATCCAAACACCTGCCCCATGCCAGTCGGACCCGAGACCGGATCTTGGGAGAGAGAAAGTGGGAGACGGTCCAGGGATCTGACCTTCAATAGATTATAGCGGAATCTCGTCTTGCTGTTCCTGCATGGGCCTCAGGGTGACACAAAACCCCAACGGCCACGAAAGCGAAGGCAAAAACGAGGGAGTCATTAGTGAGAGGCTGAAAGCTATGGGTACCTAACTGGCTCGAGGACTGCGAGTGACGAAAAAGGCAGATGGTCACTGATGAGGGAACCGCATCTATAGCTACAATAGAACAGTAGACAGAGAGTGATACAATTAGTAGACCAGCCTCTCCACCTCGTTAGGTTTCCAATATTGAACCAGAAGAGAAGAGACTGATAGCGAGTAGATGAATCTGTGAGGAGATATGAAGGACGTAAAAGGTGTTCAATGGGATCACCCGATAGGATCGAGTCCATGTAGGCTCACAAGTGTGTATAAGGACTCTAGGCGAATTACATGAGGTACAACAGGAAGCATAATGAATTAAGACGCCTACCTCTTTCCTATAGACTTCTTGAACCTGCTGACTTTCACAGGGTTACCTGAAGAGTCAATAGGCTCGAGTTCTTCCCCTTCGTCTCTCACAGCGGCTTGGGGCAGCGATGGCTCCTGCTTTTTACCATAAAGCCGTATCATCTTGCGACGTAGATCTGTATACTCTTTCGTAATGAGGCTGTCGTTCACAAAATAGTCCGGATCATCGACTGTGTCGTTCTCGATGATCTCATCGAGCATTGTTGGTCCCTCTTCCTCTCTTTCACTTTCCTCATCTTCCTCTCCGCTACCTCCGTCCATGTCGGGCGTATACACCGCCATATTCTCTGCCATGTCCCTAAGCAGCTGTTCATCAGCATCTTCTTCATCGTTCATGACATATGCCCTGATGTCCTCAAATTCGTCTTCTGGTGTGGATTCTACAGTCTGCGGAATGGGAGGTGTATCTGCAGTCTGGAGCATCGGCTCTGCAGGCTGGGCAGGAAGAGCAATAGGGGTAGAACTGCGCGAACTTTTCCGAGACAATGATTTAAACTTTGACACCTTCGTCGGGTTTTCTCCAACTTCATGCTTGGTAATTGATTCCCTTTCGATGATATTTGAAGATATTGGTTGTGGATCCCTCTCAATTACATCAGACGTTACTGGCTCTATATCCTCGATACCAGAAAAAACCGTCTCTTTCTGAAAAGATGAATCCCTTGCACTATCCAATCGTACCTGCCTTTCCTGCCTGAACTTGGACAGCTTTCTGTTGGCCTCCTCATTTCGTTTCAACTCTGCCGAAATGTTTTCGATCTCCTTGATCTGAAGATCGTTCGCAAAGCTCACAGATTTTTTCGGTTTCTGCAAGGGAGTGTGTAATTCCTCGACCTCTTCAAGTTCGCTCTTCTCCTCAGCAGTGTGTGGTTGTTTGCGCACCTTTTCAAGTTCCTGCATGAAGAGGGCTCTGCTTGCAACCGGAACGATACCTTCGCTGGCTTCCTCTTCCCAGTCAGCATCTTCATCAGTATCATCAGCTTCGAAGCCGTATTCCAGCTCATCGTAGTCGACATCGTCCTCTTCAAAGTCGTCGGCAATGAGTTGCAGTTGGAGAATGTCATCTTGGTCAATCGAAGGGGCATGATACTCCGGTATCTTGGGAGACAGAATCTCTGCCTGCGTAGTTGATCTGATTCCCATAGAGCCAAGCATGATGAAATAAGGATGTAGTGGTGCGTTTTCTTCTGGGTCTTGAACTATCTCTACCAACTCCTCCTCCTCCTCCTCCCCGTGGCCTAAACCGTTGCCCAAGACGTCTTGCAATTCATCGAGATCTCGTTCCATTATGAACTCACTCATTGCATCGCTGCTGGCAGGTCTGTCGTGGACAACAACATCCTCAAGCCTATCATCGGCATTTTCGTTTTTAATATTCTCCAATAGACCATTTAACTCTTCCATTTCAGCATTTTCAGTCAATCCATGCTGCTTTCCAAAGTCCGCAAGCCTCTTCTCATTCTGAGGTATTACGGAACTGGCGATGACGTTCCCCTCATCATCAACAACCTCCTGGATATCCATGAAGGGAAGTCCCTCCTCATTGTGCACCTCCTCTTCAGGGACAAGCTCCTCCTTCTGGAGACCAACAAGCGTATCAATGTTTTCCAGGGTCTTTTCTGCCTCAGCAATCTTTGCATCGAACTCTGCTATAGCTGCCGTGAGGTAGACAAGCCTCGTATCTACTTGCTTGACAGCGCTCTCGGGGTCTCTCTCCACAAAGTACTCACATCCGAGGAAGACGAGGAGCTTGGATGGATCGAGAACTTTGGCTTTCACCCTTGCCTTGGAGGTCATCTGAACCGTCAGTTCGGGCTGCTTCTTTTGCTGGTAGTCATACAGCGTGAACTTGAGCTCTTCGTACTGGGCCTTGTGGCCTTGCAGAACGGCTCGTTTCTGCTCCAGGCTGCTCAGGGTCTCGTTGATCCTCGTCTTAATCTGGCCCATGGGCTCTCCCGAGTCCTTATCCCCCATGAGCGGTGTCGTTGTGCTGTTGGACTCTGATCAATGCGATGGGATGGGCTTGCTCTGGTCAAAAATTTGAATCACTTTTACGCATCATCAACCAAATCCACAACAACAAACAAACAAACACCAAAAACATGGCACCATCACAGTTAGAGATCAAGACGCGTGCCTTGGGCCGTCTCATCAAGGAGGAGTCGCTGTACCATCAGGAGCTCAGCGAGCAAGAGCGCGTGGTGGCGTCAATGAAGCAGCAGCAGGCAGATCCATACGAGCTCAAGAAGCAGGTGGAGGTGCTTGAGGACACCAGAAAGATGATCCCGGAGCTCAGAAAGAAGGTTAGAAAATCTCTCGAATCGCTCGAGCACTTCTTGGGCGAGTACAGCGGTGACGGCGATCTGACTATTGCCAATGCCAACATTGCTGCTGCAAAGCTCATCTTTTGATCATTGAGATCGATGCTATTGCTGGTTACGGAATGGATGTCGTTTTATTGATCATCAAAATCGATGCTATTGCTGGCCACGTTATGGGGGAAATGAAATCAATGGTAAGCTTCATCTGCGTATCGTCGTATGTTCCTCCTCCCAATCTTTGAGTGCCGCCCCCCACTCATCCTCCTCGTCAAAGGGCTTGTTCATCTCTCCAGCTTGTTCCTGTAGCTCCTTTAAACGCTTCTCCTCTTCCTCATCATACTTCTTCTTGCTATCGATCCAGCGATCCTGGATATCCACTTCTGCGTATCCTCGCTGTCTCGTTGCCTCTGCCCATATGGTATCACCACCGGCTTCAGTGGAGCCAAACATGTAGCCATTAGCCTTGTCGATAACCGTGAGAAGATTGATCATGGACTGTTTGTCCTCCACTGCCAACACCTCAAATGATACCAGGTTGAAGTCCTCCACGAGCTCACCCACCATCTGTGTGAGTTTGGAGTAACGTTTCCCCAGCACCGAGTTGGACTCCTTCTCGATGTACGGTTGGAGATATGACAGATCTTGCACCTCGGTATAAAAGTCCAGTGAGAAGGGCAGCTCGCCATAGTTCGACACCAAGTCTATCTTGCTGATGACGTTCACATGGGGAAGGTCCAGTTGGAGCATGGATCGGAGTGCCAGCAGAAGCACACTGATATACTGTGACGGACTCGTGATGTAGAAACTGTCGATAAGACTCACCACACAGAGTCTCAGATCAATCTCCTTTTGTAATCTTTTGAAGATCTTCGTGAGCGATGAGTGGTGGGTGAACAGCTCAACTTGACCGGGACAGTCAAACACGACGTATGACTTGGCAGTGATTTTCTTGATCTTGTCGATCAGGAGCGTGACAGAATCATCGAGCGACTCCAGTGCAAACATGAGTCCACCGTTCGGTCCAAGGTTCTCCTGCTGCATCACATCCTCTAGCGTTATAAAATCACGGATATCGAGGGCACAATCGTATGAGAGCCGGTCGTTTGCCGGGTCGAGGTTGATGACTGCCGACGACCGACCTATGGCGTTGAAAAACTGCTGGACACCATGGCAGTACGTGGACTTGCCCGATCCCGGTGGGCCAATAACGATCTGTCCGAAGGGCATGGTGTCTGAGCTCGAGATTCCGATGGCAACGGGGCTCATCGCGAGATCCACAGCTGGAAAATGGTGGTGTGGGTGGTGTGGGTGGTGTGTGGGTGTGGTGAGGGAGTGCGCGGATCAAAGTGTCGAGTTGGAGTCACGTGATTGATTACATAACAAAAGACTGAGGGTGCGAACGGTGTAACTTTAATATCACAACCAAGAGAGGAAACACAACACGACAAAAGAACGTTCCGCAACAAGACGGCAGCGGCTTTTTCCACGACAAGGTCCCATCTTAAAGACACCCCATCGGCTGAACCCATTGGTGATTTGACTTTCACTTTTACCCTTCAACCCGATCCTTGACGTTTGCATTAAAGCTTTGGTACTTCTGTCGCCACCATGCCCGTTGTCGATGAATCCCTCCTGCACAAACAGGTGAGCGTGGCGCCGCTGGTGCTGCTCTCTGTTGTTGACCACTACAACAGAGTCGCCAAGGACACGAAGAAGCGTGTGCTCGGTGTGATACTCGGCGATGCCTCGACGGATACGATCCGTGTGTCCAACTCGTTTGCCATCCCATTCGAGGAGGATGAAAAGAACCCTGGTGTTTGGTTCTTAGATCACAACTACATCGAGAGCATGTATGAGATGTTCCGCAAGATCAATGCCAAGGAGAGGCTCATTGGCTGGTATCACTCTGGCCCAAAGCTCAGGGCCTCAGATCTCAAGATCAACGATGTATTCAAGAGATACACGCCGAACCCAACGCTGCTTGTTGTTGACGTTAAGCAGACCGGTGTGGGTATTCCAACGGATGCCTACATCGCCATCGTTGCTGTGAAGAAGGATGGAACGTTCACCGAACCAACGTTCAACCATATTCCATCCACCATCGAGGCCGAGGAAGCGGAGGAGATTGGTGTTGAGCACCTTCTACGTGATATCAGGGACCAGGCAGCTGGTACCCTGTCGGTGAAATTGACCGCACAGCAGAAATCGCTGCAGGGGCTCCAACAGAAGCTGAGAGAGATCATTTCGTACTTGGACAAGGTGTCCAGTGGTGCCCTGCCTATCAACAACGACATCCTGGGTAAGCTGCAGGATATCTTCAACCTCTTGCCGAACCTTGCCGGGCTTGACGAAGGACTAGATGGCGTGGTGAACCCGCTGGCGAGCGCGTTCACGGTGAAGACCAACGACGAGCTGATGATGACGTACGTTTCGTCCCTTGTGAGAAGCATCATCGCCTTCCACGACCTCATCGAGAACAAGATCGCCAATAGAGAGGTTGCAGCCAATTGATCGTCGCTTGTACCTCTTGTACTTCTGTAGTAGGTGAGCACCACCCGAGATGGATTTGGTAGCGGCACACCTCCAACGCTTTCGCGAAAAAGATCCGAGATCACAAAGGACGAAGCACACGCACCGGAAAACGGCAGCAGCACCTCGAACGGCCCGTAAACGATGCTCCTCCACCTGGCGAAGCGACCGCTGGTGTCCACGCTGAGCGCACGTCTGCTCTCGACGAAGCCCCACATCCAGCTCGAGCGCGTTGACCGGTCGCCGCTGCAGTTCCTGTCGAACTCGCTCATCTCGCGAGTGGCCCATGCGCTGGTGCCCGACCAGCACCAGCACCAGCCCAGGCCAGAGCTCGTGACGGAACACATCCCCTTCGAGGTGAAGCCCCGGGACGTCAACAGGACGGAGACGCCCATCGCGAAGGCCCAGGGCCCGCTGGCACCCTACGTTGCCCTGGCGAAGCCCCGGCTGACTGCCCTCGTCGTGCTCTCTGCGATCTGCTCGTACGCACTGACCCCTTTCAACGCGACGCTACCGCAGCTGCTCTTTCTTACGATGGGAACTGGCCTCTGCTCGGCATCCGCAAACGCCATCAACCAAGGCCGAGAACCGGACTTTGACCGTCTCATGGCCCGCACAGTGGGCCGGCCCATCGTGCGAGGACTTCTGACACCGGCACAGGCGTATCAGTTCGCTGGTGTTGCAGGGACTGCCGGAGTGGCCATCCTTACACTCGGTGTGAACACCACTGTGGGACTGCTTGGAGGGCTCAACATCCTGCTGTATGCCTGGATCTATACATCTTTGAAGCGAACCTCCATCGTCAATACCTGGGTTGGTGCCCTTGTCGGTGCGATCCCACCACTCATGGGATGGGCAGCAAGTTCTCCATTAAATGACCCGGCTGCCTGGTGTCTCGCTGCGCTGCTGTATGCCTGGCAGTTCCCGCACTTCAACGCTCTCTCACATGGGATCAGACAGGATTATAGGGCTGCCGGGTATGTCATGGCATGCTTCGTCAACCCACGGCTGAATGCTCGTGTTGGGTTCCGCTATGCTCTACTGATGTTCCCCATCTGTTTCCTCCTGACCTATTACGGCGTCACCGATGGAGTCTTCCCGATCGACTCTGGCCTCTTGAATGGCTGGATGGCATACTGGGCCTACAAGTTCTGGGCACAACAGCGTATCAACTACAGCAATAACACACCCACGATAGAGGGCATGCGTCTTGCCAACATCTATGCAAAGAAGACCTTCTGGGCTTCGGTATGGCATCTTCCGGGGGTGCTGATACTGGCGATGTTGCATAAAAAGGGACGTTGGGACTGGATATGGGGAGAAGGTGTGTTTGAGTAGCATATTGAAATACCCATTTGTACATAACTTTATACATAGTGAGTTATATCGGGGCTTTACGTTGATCAGCTGGTGCCAAATTAAAATAATGCATCTCTAAACCAATCACAAAAACAGATGGGCACCCCCCACACCAATCAGTACATCGCTTGGGACACTGGAGGTTTTCCACGCCACACGATCTTCCCCTTGTCATCAAACGAGGCATCAATATCGCTCACCACAATTGCGTCTTGGTTCAATGTGATCTCTTCAGTTGACCAGCCTTGAGGGTCTTTTGGAATCCACAACACTGGGCATTTAGCACTCACCGCTGGATAATCATACGCGTGCTCCAACTCATCTGGTGTACTCAGATCCATTGGATCCTTGAACTGATAGACATCGGGGATGCGTGACTTTGATATCTTGTAAGATGAGTAGATATGCGGTTGGAAGAATCGTTTCCAGAATGGTGCAGGTGGTACAATCGACCGATCACCGTCTGCAAGAAGTGGCACCATTGTACCATGGCGCGATTTATCAATGCTGAATCTGCTCAGGTCACCCATCTCAAAGATATCGTTTGTCGATTCATCCTGGATGCTTGAGAGCATGGATTTCTGATACCCTGTTTCAGCCAGGTGCAAATTATTACCACCAAAGTGGTTCTTGCGGTACGATGGAGTATCAGAGATACCATCCAACGGTTTCATGATATCCACGGGAACAACTTTCAACAAGCGATCAAAGGCAAAGTTCATATTCACATGGATAAAAGTTGTGAATCCCAAGAGGATAGCCACGATGACCAATGGCCCCCATGCCTTGGACACGGCAAACAGACCCAATAGGCAAACTTCACCGAGATAAACACCAACCATCGTCTGGAACAGTGCTCTTGGGTAATGCATACCTCTGGAATCAGGGGACTCTTGAAAAGTGTACGTCAGGTTGTACAAGTATGCAATGTACACCAATGCGAACCCAACAGCGGCAAAGAGGAGAATGAAGGGAGAAATGACGGCATATGTAAATGTGATCACCGCCAAGTTGGTGAAAACTGGGAAGACGGTGCCCCAAGAGCACGATGACAAGGAGGCAAACCGTTTCCATTTCTTTCTTGGTGTTCCATCCAGTATATACCCTAGGAGGTAGTATACGACCAAAGTGGTCACCTGGAGCAACGCACCGGAAGAAACGGTAAGTCCTTGGAGAATGATGTATGAGACGTAAAAGTTGGAAGCCTTTGGCAAGTTTTCACTGAGCAAGAACATAACAGAGGTTGGGGATTCCAAGATCTGCGTCACCGTGGAGGCAGCGGACGATGCAATGGTGGTGACGAGGAACACCTGGATCACCTGGAATGCGAAATATGCCTGCTGTGTAAAGTATTCCACGTGTTGATACGATGGGGCACCGGAGATTTTGGCCATGAGACGGATGAAGATGGGCAAAACCATCATCAACACCGCCAATAAACTCGTTGGCAGCATCGATGTGATGACTCCAAGCAGTTCCTTGGGCATCCTGTAGATAAAATCCAACCATGGCAACTTGTTTGTCAAATAGGTCAAGTTGGACACAGCACCAACAAACGCCACTGGGATGGCCCAGAAGATGACGAGGGCCACGATGGCGGCAAGAGCACCGGTCTTACGAAGGAGTCTTTCCCACCAGATCATGCGGAGGTTGACCCATACGAGGTCCTTTGGGTCGAGACCGATGTAACGTGGGGACATGTGGAGCGTCGTATGGTGTGCGATCGATTGGAATGCCAACTGTGCCGAGTACTGCGATCCAAACTCCACAAAGACAGAGTTCATGGGTTTGCCCTCGAGGTGGTTCTCTTGAAGCTCTTGGACCTCGGCGTTCAAGATGGGGAGTTGCTCCCGTGCATAGTTGATCGTGTCAACTTTCTCACCAATGAGGAACTTGAGCCTATGATGCGGTCTCTTCTTCTTTGGCACCAACGAGGACAAATCGGAGGGAAACTCTTTGCCATTTTTTTCAGCCTTGAGTTTGAGCTTCATTGCAGTTTTCAGGAGACTCACTTCGGCATTCTCAAGCTTGTATGCGAGAGCATCACGTTCATTGACCTTGTCCTGGATGTTTGAAGCACCACGTGCTATCCATACTTTCTTCACGTCCTCAAAGAGTTTTGTAATTTCTGATTCGGATAGGAATTGGTCTGGGACGGTTTGAAACAGGACGGTTCTGGAAGAGATCTTCTGGGCATACCTTGGAGACGCGAGCACCGCTTGACGCATGGAGCAGAAGTAGGTCAACTCTCTGTAGATGACATAGATAACACCCAAGTAGAACACCCATGCGAGGATTGCATGGGCGTAGTAACGAGAGGTATGGCCAACGTTTGCAAAAGTGTACTGGTCCAAACCTGAAGAGCCCTTACCATTGACACCGTTGACCGGGAGAAGGATCGGGAAGAAGAGGAGCATGTAGAAGGATGTGATACATGCAATGACGGCCAGGTATCTGAGGAAGTAGTACCCATCGAGTCCGGCCTGGCGGATGACAAAGTTATCAGACTTCTTGAGCAGTGGGATCAGCCAATGCCATAGTCCCGAGGGTAACGGATCAGGTTTCTTCTCGTCGTTGATGAGGTTGAAGGAAGATTTGGGCTGGTAGATTCTCAGGAAGCGCAGCCTGAAGAGCAAGAAGAGCGCGAAGAAGCAACCAAAGAGCGCGCCATTGACCGCGAGCGCCGTGAGCACGGACTGGGTCGATGTGTTTTCCACTTTGGTCGCCATGTTGTTGGACCCTGTTCGCTCAGCCAAAGATCGAATGACTCAAAACAAAACAAAACAAAACATAACAAAATATATCGTGAGCATTTACGCGCCAGGCACCGCTCTGTTTTTTTTTTTTGACTTTTTTTTTTTGCCGCCGCGCTGAATGCGGGCGTATGCGGGCGTATGCACATAGGCGCATCGAAGATCAGTCCCACGAGCCAGTCTCAAGGGACTCAAGGGACTCAGAGCGGGACTAAAATATTGTTCTAACGCGTCAGACCCCAGACGTCTGTGAACATTCCATCTCAGTGCCAGGCCCACCACTACTCCCATTTCCACACACACACACACTCAGTAACTGTCACAATGTGCTGACTCACAGCCTAGAAGGGGACTCGCACCCCTGCAGCGGGTCTCACATTCTCAGCGCCCTCGGGCATCCTCCTACAGGCCACTCAACACGAGACATAAACCATACATAAACCATACATAAACCATACAACATAATCATCAAGCGTCCACCGGAACCTCGGCGTAGTAGCTCTGCAGGGCCCGCCTGAGCGCCGGTGCGAGCTTACCCCAGGGGAGGATGCGCACCTCCTTGTCAAAGCCACGCGGCTTGCGAGTCTCGTACGCCATGATGCGCACCGCGAGCTCGGCACGAAAGTCACGATGTAGCGTGCGTGCGCTCTGTGGGCTGAACCGCGAGCAGATGGAACGCTTGGACCAGAAGGGTACGAGGTTGGACCGGATGCGTCCGCGTTCCCGGCGACGCTCATGGGGCTCGGCGAGCTCGGTGCCGATCAAGAGCTCCACCAGCTTGACAACCTCGACCGAGGTGATGTAGAACTGCCTCGTCACAGTGCCACTCTTTATGCTCCAGTTGTTGCCATCTTCACTCTCATTGTCCTCGTTGTCATCGCTGGGCACATCGCAGCAGAGACAGCTCACCTCGACGACATCCACTCCGGGAGCAGCAGGGAGAGTGCGTGGGTGCTCACTCGCAGCACCAACGACGCTGAAATGCGCGACGATCCGTGCACCCACCTGGTGGCGCTCGATACGGATGATGCGGCGGCCGTCTGTGAGCTCGGCCTCGGTCCATTGCGGGAGACATAGCTCCTCCAGCGTGGCACACACGAGCTCCAACTTCACCGGCGCATAGTGGTGGCCCGGGGCCGTGAGGCTCCTTGGTGGCTTCATCGCTGACCCACCGGATGAGACGCCGCGTATCACCTTGTACCGTTCTGTGTGGTGGTGGGTTTGCGGTGGCTGCTCATGCTGGTGCTGCTCATGATGTTGATGGTACTGCTGTTCAAACTCCGTAATCCCTGCAAACTCCAGGGGCTGTGGCTCCATGGACCAGGCGCCAAACACCGAAGAGGGCGACAGGCTCATCGGCGAGCCAGCACCGTAGCTGTTGATGTTGCTGTTGACGTTGTCGATGTTATGGTACTTCTCCTGCGGGAGTTGATGGACATCGGTATAGTTGTGGGTGTTGGTGTAGGCCTGCGTCTGCGGCGTCACTGGCGATGGGGAGTGCTCACTGGGCACAAATGCGTGCAGCGGCGGGAAGCCTTCCAGCTGGTACTCCCTATACGGCGAGGGTGTGCGCTCCATCATCATCATCACCTCCATCACGGACGGGTCCAGGAGGGCGTCCGTGTTCGACGGGAACGTCAGCCCGAGCACTGGTGCACCGCTCTTGTCAACGTGGGCCATTTATGATCGCTAGTAAGGGGGAGGTGGGGCTTTGTGTGTGACTGTGTGTGTGTGTGTGTTTGTGGCTCAAGAAGTCAACTTGATAAAACGCCCGGAAGGATGTCCCGTTTAATACCGCCGGCTGCAAGAGAAAAACAAAAACACACGGCCGGGGGCGCTCCCGCAGATGCAGCAGCAGCAGCAGCAGCAGCAGCATGGACGCATCATTGGGCGTTTCCTTCTGAGCTGGCCACTGACTACAAACTTCCCGTCCAGCGGTCTCCACCTGGATCCTTCCCGGCACTTGCACTCACCCTTAGCAAGCTGTCAAAAAAACACAACCTTTTGGGCAGCAATTCGACATCCACCGGTGTATCGAGCCCACTGCACAACCCCCAAACCATCGCCAGAGAGAGCATGTAGTACTAGAAGGGGCAAAACACTGGGCCCCAATGCTTGTCGCCTGGCCCATGTCCTCCCATGTCCTCCCATGTCCTCCCATGCACTCTCGTGCGACAGAGGCAGAGGTTGCTTCCTTCGGTGCATTAGGATTGACGTCTCACGGAAGGGAACCAGAGCGGCCTAGGCATATGAGAGTGGACAACGTTGCGTCAAAGAGATGATGGATAACCAGAAAGCCTAAGACCTGGGACTATTCATCTTGCAATGTACAGAGTTCTCTAAACGATGCCAGAATGGTTCGCTAAATTTAAACCTTGACCAACCACCTTTGGCCATGCCTTAAACTTCACGGTTGCTTGAGAAGGCTAACACACTCATCCAACTCTGCACTTACCATGTCACAGTCCCATCATCCACCAGCTGGCAATTCAAATGTTCTGGGACGGGATTTTGCCCTTTTGCCGTAGCCATAGCCATAAGCGCATCCACCTCCACCTCCGCCGCCACTAAGGCGCACTGCATACGGGTGCATTGCCGCCGCGCGTTTCCGCCGAGGTAGATATGTTTAGCCGTGGTACGAGAATTTGGCAAAGAGGGGGAGTTGCGTCACGTGACAGGTCTTAATAGGTATACTTCTTTGAATCACGTGATCCATCACTCCTAGTCACGTGTGTGGTCTCGTGACATGACGTAGAGCTGGATGAGCTCGCGTGGGCTTGATTGCTTGCGCAAGGCCCAAGTCATTCCCCCACGGGGGTTAGAGTTATGCGCAGATGCAACGCTTATATATATATATATATATATATATATATCCAGGTGGCTTGGATGTGATATGTCAATAGGTCAAAAGTAGCCTCGGATACCTGTTTTTGCACCGATCAAGAACGGGCCCGATGGGGGAGCAACTCTCACGACCTCAAAAAAGCAGGCCTCAAGTGCATGGCAAACCTGGGCTCTAAACCGTATCGTGGTTCGTCGCCATTTCATCCACTAGTAATCATAATCCCAACGGCATCCCTCATCACATCCTCCTCCTGATCAGCCTCGATTGCCACATTTAATTTCCATGCAGCTTCCGATTTCGTCCGCCCTGGGGGAAACTTTGCATGATTGCTACGGGCTTATATAAAACGCAAACGATATCCCCCATCCTCGCCCCCCCTCATTCCTTCTTCCAACAAACTTGCTAGTGAATCAAACACACTATCACCAGTCAATCGACTCAGCTCTCACAAACCAAAAGCAACCACCACAAACTCCATTTGTTTGTGATCTACCGCCACTGTTCTTATCGCCAGCCCCAGATCCACACACAGCCCCCCACACTTAACTTTCAATGAGGTAGGTAAAACCACTCGCTTCATTTGATTGATCGAATACTAATAACCTCTCACAGCTACGCCGAAGTCGCCAAGGACGCTGCAGAGGACGTCTCCAAGGATGTCAACTCGTTCGAATCCAGCATTGACCACGATGCCACCCGTGCCGGCAAGAAGGCGGATGAGGCTTCTAGCAACATCAAGGCAAAGGCACACTCCGCCTCTGGCAAGGCCTCCACAAAGGCCAAGGAGCTCTCAAGCGACCTCAAGAAGACTGAGAAGGAGGCGGCTGACAAGCTCAAGAGGGAGTACAACGAGCACAAGGGCCCAGCGCTCGATCTTTTCAACGCCATCCTCGCCAAGGTGCAAGGCGCCACCTCCTACGTGGTGAACACCTCGTCCAGCGCCGCCTCTAAGGCCTTCCAGGAACTGAAGAACCCAGTGGTGGCCACGCAAGCCGTGGTCACCGTGGGCGCCATTGCTGGCTTGATTGTGGGCATCCAGGAGCGTGCAAAGATCTTTAGATTCAAGTCAGATGGCGAAATCACAGCCATCCTCGCCGGATTGGTGGGCTTGGTGGCACTAGATGGTGTGCTGTTCAACAAGTACTACTCAAAATATGACAAGAGGGGCTTGAAGTGAAGGATGAAGCATGAGAGATACGGAGATGGAGAGAAGAGAGGGCTGGGTTTCCAAGGCAAACCCTCCTTGTTATAAGTATATTCGCTTGATGTATGGTATCATATCTATTCTCTGTATATCTTCCCTAATTGGCGTTCGCCATTTGCTAGTCATCCATTTCATCCACCCGACTGTGCTGCTTGTCCCATCTGCCAATCCCTGAATTAGGAAGCAGATGATTGGTGAGATGGACTATTCACCCTTGCTTGGTTGTGGCTCACAAAAATGCATTATACATCCTTTCACAGTGGTGAGTCAGAGACCGCTCTCAGTTGCAATCTACTACAGCACCACCATCCGCTTGCTTCCGAAAGTCCCCTTCAACATTCCGTATTAGTGCCTGTTTCCATAGTCCTGTATGTTATCGGTTGGAGACACACTCCAACACTTGACACAAAAACCGGCCACATCCACACACCACAGAAAAAAGCGTGACCGTTGAAAAAGAGCTAACACCCACACACCAATACCAAACCCGCCTCTGCGCTCCCCAGCCCGCTGAAAAAAAAACTAGCGAACCCAATCCAAACAGCTACCACTCAGAGACTACCGTCTAACGTCGATTGAAAGTTACCACCCTCAACTTTCCGTGAGCAATCCCGACGATTAAAACATAATGTCTGCACCAGAAGCACCAAAGAGAGGCGGTTTCGCCGGCCGTGCCAGAGGCCGTGGCGGTAGAAGAGCCGGAGGCAGAAGAGACGGCGAGGAGAAGGGCTGGGTTCCAGTGACCAAGCTCGGTAGACTCGTGAAGGCTGGTAAGATCGCCACCATCGAGGAGATCTTCTTGCACTCCCTTCCAGTCAAGGAGTTCCAGATCATCGACCAGCTCCTCCCAGAGCTCAAGGATGAGGTTATGAAGATCAAGCCTGTCCAGAAGCAGACCCGTGCCGGTCAGAGAACCAGATTCAAAGCCGTTGTTGTCATTGGTGACTCCAACGGTCACGTTGGTCTCGGAATCAAGACCGCCAAGGAGGTTGCCACCGCCATCAGAGCCGCTATCATCATTGCCAAGCTCTCTATCATCCCTATCAGAAGAGGTTACTGGGGTACCAACTTGGGTGCTCCACACACCGTTTCTTCCAAGACCACTGGTAAGTCTGGTTCCGTCTCTGTTAGATTGATCCCAGCCCCAAGAGGTAAGGACATTGTCGCTTCCCCAGCTGTCAAGAAGCTCTTGCAGTTGGCTGGTGTTGAGGACTGTTACACCTCCTCTTCCGGCTCTACCAGAACTTTGGAGAACACCGTCAAGGCCGCCTTTGTTGCCATTGCCAACACTTACGGTTTCTTGACCCCAGACTTGTGGTCCGCCCAGGAGTTGTCCCTCTCTCCATTGGATGTCTTTGCCGAGGAGGCTGCTTCTTCCAAGAAGGCCTATTAATTTTATCGATTTGGTTCGTGTAAAATATGCTTAGCTTCAAACTCTCACACACCTTATAGACCTTTCGGCATGACTATGTCACTTTTTGTAATTTTCAGTTCAATATGTATCTGTTCATCAAGCATTCGACAGACGAAATGCCATAGAGCTTAGTAGAAGTAACTCTTCTCGACGCCAGATGGTACATGGGCATCTGGGAGAGCATTTGAAGCAATTGTCACAGCCGTTGTATTCCCAGGTGTAGAAGTCAGCGTGACATTTGCAATCTTAGGATACTTCTCCATCTTGACTCGACCCTGAACCAATTTCTGCCATGAACTGTGCGAATGCTCAATAACCTCAACGGCCTTGTCAGAGTTCAAGAACCTTCCATCATAGCCGAAGTCGTTTTCTGGCTTCCCGTCTGGCTTCTTGTACTCCTTGAACCAGCGTCTAGTGGCGTCCAGCAAACCTGGCATCTTGGTTTCCACATCTTGTATATCGTTCAATTCGTTCGCCAATTCATCTCGCGTATCAATAACAATCACTTTCCAGTCTAGTTCACCATCATCAATCAGTGCCAAGGCACCGAGTACCTTGGCCTCAAATACATCCCCCAGCTGTGCAACCCTTGATCCAATATCGCATATATCTAGCGGGTCGTTATCGCCCTCGAGTCCTGTTTCCGGCTCAGCCACTGTAGGGTCGTCCCATGTCTGTGGGATGGCACCGTAATTGTGGATATAGCCTTTGAAAGGGAAGAGATTCTTCACAAAGCGCAATTGGCCCTTCTTGGTGTCCTGCACTATTGGATTGAACTTAACCTCTTTGCTGATTTCAAACTTGCCATTAGACCAACGCGGAACCTCCACAAGTACATTCACGGTCTTCTGCTCCTTATTCAGCCCCAGGGGAACGTCATGAAAGAAGGACCCAACTTCGCCATTAGGTAGCTGGCAATACGCCTTGAACTCCTTAGTGTGCTTCGCTCCAACTTGCACAGTAGAGTACCCTTGAGACTGCAGTTGTCTTGATAGAGCACCGAGCCTCTGAGATGCCATCTTCAACGAGCTTGCAGTGGTAAGCATGTAACCTTTTGGTAATAAGACCCCGCAATAGGTTTTAATGCCGAGGTGATCGCTAGGGACGTTTCATTTTCGGGCAGGAATATAACCGATCAACACAAGCTACATGAAAAGTACAAAGCGAGGCACCAACATGACGATATTCTCCTTTTGGATCTTTGACAGACATTGTGAGTTCGATGCTGCTATGTTAAGGTCTGACTGAGCTCTCCGTTGCAGCAACCTGGGACTCGAATGAAACACTAACAACCAGGCAACTGCATATACTCGCGAGAGTGGACACAGGTCATAAACCCCACTGAGACCTCCAGCGGAACCATCAACTCCAAGGCAAATGAAGACAATGCTAAGCTACTGTTTGGTGCACTTTTTTCATTGCGCAATATTGCACGGAAAGTGGGAGATTCACCAGATGGTGAGAACACGCTAAGCTCTTTCTCCACAGCCAAGTACAGGGCTCACTTCTACGAATCACCATCGGGAATCAGACTATGTATACTGAGTGATACCGAGACGCAAAATCTTCAGACAATGCTAAGAGATATATACGGTAACATCTACGTTGAGAATATTGCAAAGAACCCACTGTCACCGGTGGACTTCAAGCCCGGAGCGAAGATCACAAATGAACGATTCATCCGGCTTATAGACCACTATTTGGGACAGCTATAGGGCTACAACAAGAAGGAAGTCCATCGGGTTGGGAATTGAATGGATTGAGAGAGGACTCGTAGCGCTTCGAAGGTATTTCACGTACTTGAGATGGGAGGAGCTGGACAGCACAAGGCCAGCCGCGAAAATTACCTGATTTGGACTCCGAGATCTAGTTTTTTTCTTTCGCGGCTGGTTATGCTTCGATGGCGAAAAAATTCAGTTGATCGCACAAGTAGAGCACTTCAGACAACAACAGGACTATGTCACTACTATCAGAGACCGAGAGAGTGGATTTCCAGAGCTACATTGCCGGCCAGCTTGCCGCTGTGCCAAATTTCGAAGAAGATACTGCAGAAGTGGCGGAATATATCGCCCTCTTGGTGAACAACGGAAGGCCGATCGAGGAGACGCTCGAACAGTTAAACGAGCTGTTCGGTGGGTATGACCTCAAGGCAGTTATTGAGAGTTGTTATAAGGCGCTGAGTGACTATAAGCAACAGCAACTTACGACATCGCAAGGTGAGCAGCTATCACAGGAGGAGCAACAACATCAACAACAACAAGAAGAAGGTCAAGAACAGCAGCACCAACAACAAGGACAACCAGACCTGATAATACCTGATAGCGTGGCCAAGGCACTTCCGACCAAGCCAGCAGCGTATGCGCGCAATGCGAATGGCAATGGCTACGGTGTGTCCAAGAACGGCAGCAGAGGAGGATCCAGAGAGGGCCCAAAGTCGTACGCCTTCAAGAACCAGAACTCTCTTGCACAGGCATTGAACTTATCTGGAATTGCTGGTGCTGACACTTACATCAATGCTAGGGGACAAACCAAGAAAAAAGGTCGCTGCCCTGATTTTCCACACTGCCCTAACGGAAAAGACTGCATGTACTCTCATCCAACAACCGTGTGCTTCCGCTTTCAGGAGGGCCAGTGCCAAAACGCACCCGGAACCTGTAACTATCTGCATCCTGGTGAAGATGATGCGCTGATGGCGCAGTGGGAGAAAGTGCGTGCGGAGTTCCAGGAGAAACGCAAGAACAAGCAGTTCAAACAGTCGCAAATTACTGCTGGTCTGACTCTGTGTAAGTTTGGTGCTCTTTGCACGAACCAGCAATGTCCATTCGGTCATCCAACACCTGCTAATGAAGATGCCAAAGTGCTTATCCTCGTGTGGTGTCCTGCAAACCTCGAATGCGCTGATGCTGGATGCAGCAGAGCCCACTCCTCATTGTCTAGGATCAAAGAGGTCAAGCCAATGAAGGCTGCACAGCAGGAGAAATCTTTGGCCCCTTGCAAGTTTGGGTCTAACTGCACGAATCGTTTCTGCAAATTCCGCCACGCACAGACCCATGTGATCTGCCGTGATGGAGAGAACTGCACACGCATTGACTGCTTTTTTACGCACCCGTTGAGCGAGGAATGTCGCTTTGGTGAGAACTGCAAGAATCCAAAATGCAACTACCAGCATCCAAACGGTAAAGCTGCACCACCAGCACATCTCGGTGCGTCGTCTCTCACATGGACGAAGACTAACGAGCGCCAGTTTGCTGTGCCTGAGGACCAGGTTCTCGAGCAGGCCCCACCACAGGAGAGTTAATGTGTATAGTTTTATCCATGTCTTTGCCTCTGGAGCCTCCCACAACACCAGGATCCGCATAGTCGGACTGGAAGGCTCCAATTTGATGGAGGATTGGTTTACAACAAGTCTGTAGTGGAAATTTAGAGGTTATATGCGCGTGTACCGAAATGGCAAGTTCCGGGGTCAGATGCCAGATGGACCCTCGGATCTCATACGGGCAAAATCTTCGAAATTGTAAACAGAGCACGATTCACAACTAAAGGGGCATCAGTACGGAGGCCACACGAGCCTTTAGACACCTGTTGGCATGACATTGGGCACACTGCCTTTAGTTTCATCATTGGGAAGTCCCACTGGAAGCTGGTTCGTACCTTGTTCTTGTTGTCAGATCTTGTACTAACACCGCAGGACGTTTGATTTGGCGCTCAACTTGCTGCTGGGACCTGAAGAGCACAAGCGGTTGGAATCACTTGATGCATTCCTTCTGAAGAATAGAGATGTACTTCAAAAGGTCGACATCTTTGCGGGGCCGCGGGAAGAGCTACCGAAGACTGAGAAGTTCTCGATCCGTGGATCTGAGTATACAGTCTCGGAGACTAACAAGAAGGACGCTGAAGAACTCGCTACCCTACTGGGTTTTAGCAGCAAAGAGGTGATCCGAGTGATATGCGAGAAGACTGCACGTATCCCCGAACCGAACACGGAAAAGAAGGAGAAAGATCATATCGAAGCCGAGAGAACAGAGAGACAGCAGCTGTATCTGAATAGTGTACTCAAAGAGAGACGTACCGTCTTACAATTGGTCAGACACCTGCTTACTCATGAGTCTCATCACTCATTGGGTGATAAATACTCTACTAATTTGCTCGAGAGCTCACAATACATTACCGATGTGATCAAAAACCTTGAGTCGCTTATGGAGAGATTAGGCGATGAGCACAAATCAGAGCAGAGGGTAATGATCGAGACTGAAAATGCCTACACTATCGTGGAACTTCTGAAAATATTGGTTACTCTCCTTTTAAGAGTTAGTACCACCGCCTCCAATGTCACACTTTGGTTTCAACTATGGGAGAGACACCAATATTTCAAACTTTTTGAGGACTCTGTTGCTCCGCAGTTGTATACAGAGATCGATGGTCTGATTTCCATCACTTCTCTTCTCTTCTTTGGTTTGAACACAAAAGATGACTGTATTGACCGAGAGACTCCATTCCTTACTGAGCCTACTGCAGTGAGACAGATCCATGATGCCATTGCATCCGCTCCTTATAACGGAATCGTTGTATATACCTGGGGATTGATTCTGTACATGATACCGCCTGAGCTCAAGGCTGCGGTGTTCACGGATGAAGAAGACTGTGAGGAGCTTAGCAATGTATTCACCAGGAAGGCAGCAGAACTCATGGTATTCAAACAAATTGAGGAGACTCAGAGCACACTAGACTATGATGATCTCTTTACCGCCGTTTTGGCCTCATTCTTGATCTGCACTGTGTCATTTATCCAATTGACTGATAACACTACCAAGACATACTCATTGGTTCTAAAGGACGCCCCAAATGCGTTCATAGAGAAGTTCTTTGAGAATGAACACACACAGCGACATCTATACGTTGCTCGAGCCAAGTTTCCGGTGACATTGACACCATATTTGAGGTTGTTGACAATCAATGGAGCGTACGCAAATTCTCAGCTTTCACAGCTGTCCACATACATGCACGTTGGCACAACTGGAATCGAGTACGACCTTGATACGGACAGTGACACCGTGACATTAAAGAACGAGCTTTATATCAAGCCACCTTTTGAACAAGGGCCAGACGTGCTGCTTGAGATCCCTGCCGGAACCCAGGGTCGTGTTCTACCCACTGCGGACCAGAACACAGACGCGCTGCTATTGGATTACAACTTCAACGGCTGGTCCTTATTGGGGAGAGTCTTGCAGAATACTGCTACGAACACCGAGCAACAGGAACTCGTTTTGACGATCTTGCAATTGCTGACGAACACCCTTTCAGGATCGGACGTTGATACCACTGCAGAGATTTTGGACAGTATGTCGTCGTATTTGGATGACTCCGATATTTTGGATATAGTTCTCAAACTCTTTGAGCAATCACTGCATCAGAGAAATGTTATTATCTCCACCCAATTGCTCAAGGTCCTCGTTGCTCTTGTTGAGACTTACCCTCAAATAGTGTGGTCCCACCTTGCTCGTTCAGACTTGCTGGACCACGGAGGAAGAGGTGGATTGATTTCGACACTATTAGGTAGTGTTGAGACCATCAATGGGGAGTACGAGCTCACCATTGGATGGCTTACACTCTTCAATGAGCTGGTGACGAAGAGCGTTTTCATATCGGACGATTTGAGCGCACTCAGAGCTGAAGTGATTCCAAAGCTCACCACATACGCTTCCCAAGTCTTTGAGAGTTTTATCTACTGGAACTACAAACAGCCTCATCAGAAATTCCAGATCGGAAGCTTGATAATTGACGTGTTCTCCAAGATCCTTTCTCTTGTTTATGGCGTCGAGCCTGAAGCTGACCTGGCTACTAAGGTCACTCGTGTCTTTGCGGTCCCAGCCGAGAGAATTCTGACTTCTTTTACGGTTTCGCTACCGGACGTGAGAATCATTGCGCCAATCCTTGCTGCGATTGATGCTCTGAACTCCAACCCAACCATCTATAACACAACCGGAAAGCTGGGATATTGGTTCACACGGTGGGCTAAGATCAACCTCGAATTTGCAAAGATTGTGGTGTCAATACGGTCCACAGAACGAGAAGTTCCTTCCACGCTGGAAAGGAATCTCTTTGCCAAATCACCTCAGCTTGTTACTGTGTACAGCAAGCATTACTCATTGAGATCATCCGTGGTGCAACTTCTCACCAATCTTGTCAGTGCAAGGTGGAACTCAGATGTTCCTTCGTTATTGGCCTACTTAGGAGATCAGTACACCGACGTGCTACTTGCGGCTGTATCTTCTGATCTGCAGTTCCTTTATGATGATTTCCTCGTCAAGAAGGACCTTAATCTTTTTTTTTCTGCCGTGATTGAGTCTCGACAGAAGGGCCTATCGATGATCTTCCTTGGTGGCCGCGAGATTAAGGGTGAAAAGACTAACCAGAGGCCACTCTTGACAATTTTGAAGAATGACGTGAAGAACCTAGACTACTACCCAGAGTGGTTGAGCATTCATCTCATCGACACCATCGCATATGCGTACAACACTTGGTCATCTAAGAGCGTCGTCGGTGAAACAGATGACTCCGATTTCATTAGAACGTTGATTCCGAAACTTTCTTGTGTGGAGTTCAGCTACAAAGATTCAACAGAAAATTCCGAGATTATTGAAAGTTGTTACAAACATGAGCTCAATTCCAGAGTGGCTGAGATATGTGCCTTGGTAATTTTCTCATCTACCAAGGAAGCAACGACCAAGCCCATCTTTGATTATTTGCAAACCAACGATATCCTCAACTTGACTAAGCCGCTCTATCAGGCTTTCGATTATGATGCTGTCTTACAGAAGAATGTTGTCACCAGCTTTGAAAAGAGATGGCCTGAACTGAGACTTCAGCAGTTTGTGCGGTCGCCAATGACTAAAACAACTCGATATGGCGAGAGCACCACATACGACCTCAGATTGATGGACGTTCTGATTGGCGAAGATCCTCACTGGACTGGCACAGAGATTACTGAAGGGTTCAGAGAGGCTGTCGTAGCCTCAAGCTTGAGCATGCAGTATGCCTCGGCGCAGATTAGTGCCTCCAAGTCATGGGGTGCATTGCTGACATCTTATGTCAAAAAAGTGAAGATTCCAACTGGCTTCGTTGGTGTGATCAAGAGGCTGTTACAGGCCAATATTGATGAGGATGGTTCCGTCGAGTTGTTACGTGAGGTTCACCGGGCTCGCATCGAACTCTCATTTTTCTTCTTATACTCTTTGACACAGAACGCTGAGATTCAGCAAAGTGAAGTACGAGAGCTTCTCATCTTGGCCCTTCAGCTTATCACATCACATCATGTGAACTTTCTGATGAACCTCTCGGCTCAGAACTCAGACTCGTACAGGCCTTTATTAAGAATCATCTCTAGACTTTTGTCGCTTCTGAAGGGTTCTACTAAGATCATGGAGGCTCTTTCCGGCGACCTCTTGGAATTTGCTGAGCTTGTCATTGCCAAGGGAACTACTGTTCTTTTCGAAGCCATTCCGACAGATTTGAAGTCACCTCTCATTGGTGGAAGAATAGAGGATCTTTTACTGATAATCTCAATTTTCAAGGGACTCATCCTTGCGAATCCGCCCACAGGCTTCACCGCGAGACTTTCTACCTTCCTTGCTGACTTCAATACCTTGAAGACGATCTTGAACGTTTACTCCAATTCGCATACATTGAAGGTGAATGATGATGCAGTGTTTGCGGAGCTGACACTAACATATATGGTTGAGCTGATCACGGTGGAGGTCATTGCTGAGCAACTCATCGCTGCTGGGCTCTTTTCAACTCTCATCCAGAGCCCTATATCGCTAACCATTCAGGAGGGTGGTGTTTTCATTCAGACTGAACCAAAGCTACACAACATATGGGCTAATGGTCTTCTGTCTATCATTCTGATCCTGCTCGATATGTTTGGCGTAAGACTGCTTCCAGAGATCAGTGCATTCGTGAGCTACTTCTCCAAACAGTTTGCTTCCACAATCCAGAGTTGGTCTCAAGACTCATTGGTGATCAGTGTGCCGGCGCTTCAGGAAACCGAGCAAATCATTGTTCTGCTGAAGTCTTTGACAGCACTGCACATAGAGTTCAACCGTTCGTCTCTTTCTGTGACTGAATCAGCTGATGTCATTCCAGGATTGGACACTGCTGAATCTCGTGCCAACTTGGACAAGTCGTTTACGCATTTGTTGGCACATCCAAAGTATTTGACTTCGAGGGTACTTCCCACGACGCTGGCGGAACAGAAACTGTTTGAAGGCGATGATAAAATGAGAACAGCATTGGTTGAGAAGCTGGTGGCGCAGATTACAGAGGTACAGCAGACGCTTGCCCAATAGAGTTTTTAATACATCATGAAAACATGGTTGAATCATATTAGAGAAACATCTTTCTAAAGTCGTCATTTGAACGTCCAGTTGCTGGTGCGACTGCACCTTGGGGATTTGATGCTTGCTGATCAGTAGATACAGGCTTCGAGGCAATCGTACCGATCTTCTTTCTTCGCATGCTGGCAGGTAACATCATTGTTGGGGTGGACTTTTGTTTAGCACTCTGGACTCTCTTCAATTCACTCACAGATGCAATTTGAATCCTATAGTCTCCGATATTCTTGCCATTATAAGACATACCCAGCTTCCCAGAGGCTTGTGGTGATTTGAAGACGATGATAGCGCCATTGTACTTCGGCTCTAAGATCACATCTTCCACCTCATCAACAGCATGAAAGAACTGCTTCAACTGTTCTGCACTCACGGTATCAGGAAGATTGGAAAGCGCTATTGCAGATTCAGAGAATGTGAGGTCACTGAATGCTCTTTTGGCCTTATTCTCGGCGAGCTCGGACTTCTTTTTAGAGATTGACACGTGAACAGCACGGCCTTCAAACGATACGAGGTCAAGTTCCAATGATTTCTGCGCCTCTTCAGGGGTCTTGAATACCACAAATCCATAACCGTCATTCTTCTTCCCCTGTTGTCTGTTGGCATCGCTCAAGGGCAAATGAACGGATTCAACTGTGCCATACTTTTCAAACAACGATTTCACCTTGTCGGATGTCACTTTAAAGAAATCCAGGGTGTTTATGTACACCTCGCGTCCTTCCTCGTTAGCCCCACTTCTATTCTGCTTCGATGAGGGATCAGAAATTTGTACGGAAAGAGTAAGTCCATCTAGAACTTTACCATCAAGGAGACCCACAGCAGCTTGTGCATCCACAGAGTGGGTATACTCCACGTAGCAAAATCTGCGCTGCATGTTGAACTTGAGGGATGGGAATCGAATGTTGGCAATTGGGCCCACCTCTTTGAAAAGCTCATCAATGTTCTCCTGTGTGAATGACGGTGGGAATTTTGTGACAAAGAGGGTATTGTTCTCCAATCGCTGCACGCGTATCTCATTGCCACGAATTCTTTTGTAATCTCTGGTCAATGCCCTTTTGAGGTCTTCCTCCGTTGTGAATTCAATATTGGCCTGTTGTGTCTCACCGACAACAGTGAGCTTTATCTCTTTGAAGCTTCCATAACCGGTAAAGAACTGACGTACCTGTCGTTCTGTGATGTTGATTGGAAGATTTTTGACTGCTACAGTCAGATGCTCACGGTCTCTAGACAACTGAGCAGTGCCTCTCTTTGCGTGCGAGGGGGAATCGTCATCATCCATCTCATTAGCGCTTCTTTTGAGCACAGGCTCAGCCTGCAAGGCTTCAGGGGCCATCTCCACGGTCTGCAACCTCAAATCCCACACTTCGCGCTGTTTGCGTGCGATCTTCGAGCAGAAGTCGAGGTATAGCGACCAGTTATTAGCTTGTTGAACCACCCGCAATGCCTCTTCAAAGATTCTTTCTGGCCAGTCCAGCTGCGTGGAAATGTTTAATGCAGAATTGAGAGCCTTTAGAGTAGAACTAGTGTCACCTAGCTGCTGTTCAAAGTAGTACAGTAACAGCCAATTCTCAGCCTCACGAGGGTACCTTACAGTGAGTTGTTCCCAAACAGAACGGGCTTTTGCAATATCCCCGCTTGCTTGATATACTCTGGCAATGTATCGCTGCACCGAGTGGAAGGAATTTGTGTCACGGCTCCAAGACTCAAGCAGGATCAGGTCGATGCGCTCCCCAAGTTGAGGGGAAGAGACGGCCGATAGGCGAGACAATTCGGCAATGACGACCTCTGTCCAGTCATCATCTGACATCCTGTCAAGATGGTCATATACCCTGTTGAGCAAGTCGTCGTTGGTGTATTTGGGGTTCATGCTGAGGAGTTGCGCATAGGGCATTCCGCATGATGGGAAGGCTTCCAAGAATCTGTATAAAATATTGTGAATAATGTTAGGAGGAAGGTGGTACATAGAAGACACATAGCGCTTCCATGTGTCGACTGTGTTGATGGTGGCGATTGCCTTCTCGAACACTGGAAGCACGAGGGACAGCTGTTTTTTCTGTGGGAGTTTCTCGGTAAACCTTACAAGTCTGAGGCAGTAGTCTTCCGGCGACTCTGAATCCCTCTTGACGATCTCATACTCAAGGTCGGCTTGCTTTCGCTTTGTTGTCTGAAAGGCCTTGTTGGCTGAGACGATCAAGGTATCGTATTGATCAGGAATCTGCTTGGATAAGAACGTTGAGCACATTTCCATCGTCTCGTCCAGCTGAGCATGTGGCTGATGCAGTCTCTCGATAAACATATCCCTCCGCGTCAGGTTGAATAATGCTGATGGTAACTTTTCCAGAGGAGACTTGGCCTCCGGTGCTTTCAAGTCGTAGAACCGGAGGTTGAGCTTGAATATTGACTGGCTCCTCAAAAATTCGTAGCGGTCAATGGACGCTGCGCGTAGAGATACATCACTATACAGCTCGCAAAGAGATTCTGGTGACACTCCAGTAGAGACGTCTCCCTGGATCGCATCCAGTAATAAACTCAGAGCGAGTTCAAATCCGTCCACCAGCGGCAGAGGCAGCCTCTCGAAGCAGGACTGGACATTTCCATCCCTCAAAGCATCCAGGAACTTTTCTCTGAACTGTCCACGCAAGTCTGACATCGCTTTCCCACCCCACTCAGTTGCTGAGCAATTGAAGTGTTTTCAATCTTCAAATCTCGCATTTGAATTCTTTCTGTTACGTTTGTTTGCTGGGTGCGCAAACCAGATGAGCTGGCGTACAGCTACAGGGCTACAAGGTGTTGATGCTGATGCTGATGCTGGTATTGTATTGCAATGGAGTGCATGGGCACTTGATATATTAGATGTGGGACAGAGGAGCCTGTGAGCTCCATTTTTAAGAGAGATCCGATGGGTATATTTGGCTGAGAGAGAATCCCCTTCATTAAGTTTCAGTGAATCATCTGCCGGGTGTAGTGATTAAGTAGCAGCAGTCAGTAGTCGGTCGTCGATTACATGGCCAGAGTAGAGTTTGTAAGTGCGATTAGTGTGCCTTTCTGAGAGTGAACGTCTGCAAAACCCCCCACCACCAGGGCCATTTTCTCATGCAATGTTGAGCAAAAATGTGTGGGAACGAGTTCAGGACATTCGCAGGTGCTGCAAAGCTATAAACAGCACTAGTGTGGTTTTGGATAGATAGAATGAGGGTGTTGGCTATGCCTGTGCCTCTGGCGATGAGTCCAAGTCCAAGCCTACTTGGGTCTCGGGGATGCGAGATGCGATTGTTTGTAAGAAGGGTCAGTCCAGCTAACCACTCTGCTTCACAGGTTTCGCATCGATCCCCATCGCCTGCGTTTGCGATTCCAGCTTCCGGAGCTGCGTGGGCGTGAGTCTCTTGCGCTTGGTGGGCACTGGAATGGGACGCGTCTCGGGCATATGTGCGATTTTGTCCTTCATCTCATCCTCGTGCTTGTAGTACATGTAGTTTCTCAAAGCCATTGCGACTATGAGATCCTCTGACAGACTTCCCCATCTCTCTCCGACAAGCAGCCACCTCCCAGTGTCTTTTATACCAACAAACGGGCTCTGCTCGTATGATCTCAAAGTGGCACCACCGCTCGCATGACTCTGTTGCCCGCTACCAGACATACTGGAAACACGTCACGTGATCCATCACCGGGGCAACCGCGCGCTTCAACAACCCGCAAGCCGTTCGCGTGTGATTATGACCAACACCCACGGGCCCAGCTGAACGCCGGCCTGTTTGTTTCGTTCTCCCCCATGAGTCTGAACAACAGCAGCTTGGGAATCGGCTCCAGAGGAAGAGACAAGAACTACTGGAGAGCCATCAAGAACACCAACAAGGGGCCCGAATTACCGCTGTACAAAGACAAGCCAAAGGCAAATCAACGATCAAACCGCAAGCTCATGGCGTTCAAAGCTGTGCTGGTGTTCCTCACCTTCTACGTGTGCTACTACGTCGGATGGTACATGAAGCACGAGGTGAGATCCTCCGCAGGTATCGAGCCAGAGATGAAGGGCTGGTTTTTTGCAAAGCAGCAAGTCAAGCGTGTCTTCCAGGAGACATGGTCGCAATATGAGAAAGATGCATGGGGCAAAGACGTGTACAACCCTCTCTCACACAAGGGAAAGAACATGGGTAAACATCCGCTGGGATGGATCATCGTGGACTCGCTGGACACCTTGAAGTTGATGGAACTCGAAGAGGAGTTCAAAACGGCCTCCGCTTGGGTGGAAAACGAGCTCACATACGACATTGACTACGAGGTGAACGTTTTCGAAACGACAATCAGAATGCTTGGTGGGCTGCTATCCGCCTACTATCTCTCTGACAACTCAATGTTCCTTAACAAGGCTGTGGATTTGGGAGACCGTCTCCTTGGGGCATTTGATTCCCCATCGGGGCTTCCATATGCCTCCGTTAACCTCCATTCGAAAAAAGGTGTCAAGAACCACGTCGACAACGGTGCCTCCTCTACTGCAGAGGTGTCTACGCTGCAGTTGGAGTTCAAATACCTGGCCAAGCTCACTGGAGAGTCTCTCTATTGGGAGAAAGTGGAACACATCATGAAAGTGCTTGATGATAACCACCCAACCGATGGACTCGTGCCGATCTATGTGCATCCGGACACAGGCAAATACCAAGGTAATCTCATTCGTCTTGGATCTCGTGGCGATTCATACTATGAATACCTCTTGAAGCAATACTTGCAAACAGAGGAGACTGAACCGATCTACAACTCCATGTATCAGGAGTCGGTGCGTGGCATGAAAGACCACATGCTTCGAAGATCCCAACCAAACAAACTTGCCTTCCTTGGTGAGCTCGAGAATGGTGTTGGTGGGCCATTATCCAACAAGATGGATCACTTAGTGTGCTTCATCAGTGGATTGTTCGCATTGGGTGCCACAGAGGGTGAGACCTTGCAGAGGGCAAGAAAGTCCTCCAATTGGAGCAAAGGCAAGGAGGAAGATCTCCTCTTGGCCAAGGATATCACGCATACTTGTTATGAGATGTACGCCCAAACAGCCACGGGACTGTCTCCAGAGATTGTGGTTTTCAACAGCCAAGATGGATCCAAACAAGACTTCTACATCAAGCCACTGGATAGACACAACCTGCAAAGACCTGAAACGGTCGAGTCATTGTTTATCCTATACAGAATCACTGGTGATCCAATCTACAGAAAATGGGGATGGGAAATCTTTAAATCCTTTGAGAAACACACCAAGACGAAAGATGGTTCATACACCTCGTTGGGAGATGTCACCAAGATTCCAGCCACACAGAGAGATAACATGGAGTCCTTCTGGCTTGCAGAGACGCTCAAATACCTGTACTTGCTCTTTGACGACACCAACCTGTTGCCTTTGGACAAGGTTGTGTTCAACACGGAGGCTCATCCATTCCCTAAGTTCTCAATGAACCCATTGTTCAAAACCGGGTGGACAAGATCCAAGGCTGGTGTCTCAAAACCAGAGGAGCCGAAGAAGGGTAATGTGAGACAGCCAGTGGAGGAGAGCGTTCAGGAGAAGAAGGTCAACGATGTGGAGAAACACAAAGTGCCGAAAGCCCCTGCAGCAGCAGAGCCAGCTAAGCCAGCGTTGCAAGAGCTGAAGGAGATTCCAAGATCATCAGAAGATGAGGACTCGTACAACAAGGCAATCAAGCAGAAGCTGGACCAGGGTGAGGACGTGAATGAAGTTTTGGAACAGCTTATTGAGAGTTGATATTTTTTCGTCTGCTATTCGTAGTGCAGCCCCATATAGGAAAATCACATGATTGGAAGAGGTCTACCAGTAAAGATGATTTTGTGCTTGATGACATCCACCATCTCAATGGGGTCATCGTTGGTGGAGTCCTCTGGGAAGCGTAGTAGTGCCAATGGGGGATCCACGGTCTTGACTTCACCCAGCAACCTCTGTGACGTACCGATGTACAGAGTGGCCTTTTTCCCATCCAGTTCAAGCCTCCCAAACTTGATTGCCCACGCTACACCATCCAGTTTAGTATACTTATCCTGGTCTTCAGTTGCAAGAATCTCGGGCTTCTCATCAGGCAGGATCAACTCGCCCTGGATCTCCAGGAGGGCATTTCCCAGGGCTGTCGTCACCACACCAGGGGCCTGAAGGGAGTTATGTGCATCTGTGTAAATAACTTGCTTGTGTGGCATGGTTGAATGGAAGCGTAGTGGTGAGAGCCCTTTGGAGACTCCAAACTGCGAGAACAGTGCGATGAGCTTGTTCACGACGCGACACGCGTCGGTAGCACGCGAAAATTACCGCTAATGGATTACCCGCGAAAATTACCATATCCACTCAGACGCGTCACCCGGCCGAGCTTTCCGCCGTTTTCTCATTCGTCAACAAAATTCCTCCAAAGGGTCAACTTGGGCACCCATAACTGCATCAAATACAACGAACAATGGCCGCCTTGAAGAGATTCTCCACCCCAATCATCAAGCCATACTGGCCATTCTTCGTCGGTGGTGTTGTTGTGTACTGGCTCACCGCTAAGGCCGCCGATGCTTCCGCTGGTACCTCGGAGTTCATCAACGACCCAAGAAACCCACGTTTTGCCCGTGGTGAGAAGCCAGTGGAGACCAAGTGAGAGACTATTGCTGCCGCTGTGACTGACGTGCTAGACGCTATACATGAAAAAAGAAAAACAACCACCGGGGGAACTTATTACGATGAATCAGATCTTGACATATTTTAATGGGTTGTAGTTTGGCATGGATGCCATGCGGTTGGCTTTGGTTGAGGGACCGATGATCAAATCTGGTCTCTCAGAAGTATGGGAACTAGTCAATTGAGTATTAAGTGGGACAGCGAGGGCCTGACATGTACCAAACTGTGACCTTCAAGTGAACTTGACCAAGCCTCGCAATGTTGATTATGAGCCACCATGTATACCAGATCTATCCATTACATGACACTGTGTATCTGTATATAAATATATGCGTAGTATACACCTTAAGGTTACATTGTCACCATAGCAAATAGAAAACTAGCATTTCAACGTCAATTGTCATTAAACTCCTGTTGGAGTCGGTGGTTGGGACTTGGAGATATGTATGGCTCTAGCCTTCAAAGCCTGTGCGAACAACAGGGCAATTGGCCAAATAGGAGCATCTCCAAGGATTCTGACACCGAGGTATAACCCACGTGAGCTCAATCTTGCCTCTTGGATCACCGCTCTGGTTTCATGGACATCGGTGTTAGGGTGGATCGCACGCTTTGCCAACTCATCATCCAGTGGCTCAACGTCCAGTGCGCCCTTCGCCTCAATGCGAAGGAACTCGGAGTATGTCGTGCTGTTATCGTCAAGAATGAGACATTCTTCGATCTTCTTGAAGATCATCTGGGAACGCAGCCACAGCGTGCGCTCGATGGCCGAGAGATATGCATCATCGTCATAGTAATGTGCCCACTTCTCCACACTGAGCAAGAACTCTGCAATGATGAGGAGGGATGTGAATATACACGTGATGAAGAAAACCGGCGTACGGATCGATGTCTTCTCCGCATCGTTGTGGATGGAGACATAGTCTATCCAGAGTTTAACAATGTCCAAAGCGTAGTTTGTAGAGTCACGTAGCGCCTCTGGATCGTTGCGAAGCTGTTGCATCTGTTCATTCATACCCTCCCAATCCTTCTTCCATATTTTCTCCATTATTGGTGTGAGGTGGATACACTTGCGGATCTTGGCAAAAGAGAGCAATGGAAGAATCAGCCTCAAGATCGGGTCTTTGTTGTAAATCACCGATAGCGACGACTCATTGAGGTGGAAGACACCACCGTTCTGGATGTATAAGCTTTCCCAACTCTTGATCAAGGATTCAATGACGGGCCTTGAGGTCATCCTCCATTTGGTTGCGGCGATAACACCATTTGGCTCAGCCGCTAAAGTTGAGCGCTCCAGGTAGATCTTCTCATGGATGGACATCAGTAGAGAGAGTAAGGTCTTCATCTGGATAGATTTACCCAGGTGATCATCATCTTGGAGGATGTAATTGCTGAGAGTGAGGAAGTTGAGACAGTTCGTGTACGAGTCGTTACCATTTGACAGTTCCACCAAAGAGAATTTCGAATCAATGACATAGTGCTTGGTCTTTAGGAAGCTCATCCATTGTGAAAAGTCTTGGCATAGCCACAAATCGTCCCATTTGCAGTGAACACCACTCTTGAGGTCCAACGAATGCAAAGAGCAATCAAGTCCCACCAATGAGCTGAATAGATTGGAGATGATCAAAATGGTGTGACAAGTTCTGATACGCGACTGTGCAAGAATGAAGTAGTCAAAGTTTGCCCTCTGCGCATCCTCTGATGAGTTTTGCAAGTTGTCCATCACCGGTGGAGGATTCATGAGGGTCTCCAGGGGTAAGTTCAACGAGGTGAGTTTCACCAGTTCGATCAAGGAGTTGAGGAAGATGGTCATGGTCTTTGTCACGCCGAGGTCATTGTTGAAGATACCGATAAAGATCAACAGCACCATGCTCTGGTACAACCAGATGGGGATGTTGCTGTTATGCTGGAAAGTCTTCTCATGCTCCAGATATGCATGGATCCTATACCTTGCCACGTTAAACATGAGCAACGCATGACCCGAATGGAAGGCATACAATGCACCGACAGAGGCGATGGACAATAGCACTGGATAGTTCTCCATAGATGGTTTGAGAGTTGGGAGGTGGATAAAGGGGAAGTACTTGTCAAACTCATTCTGGTAGAGCGTTGTGTACTGGTTGAGTTCAGCCAACGAGGGGAACTGCGTATCGGAGAGCTTGTTAACACTTAAAATTTGTTGTCTCAACTCTGGAGTGAACAGTGGCATTTCCGCTTGGGCATCCTTGTTCTCGATAACCTTTTTGAACAGGTCAATCTGTCTCGTACGGAACATCTGGGAGATGTCATTGTTGAAGAGCTGGTTTGGAGATGCTGCGCGTTTTTGGTTGTCTCTCTCCTCATCATGGCTATGCGATCCAGATGACGCTGGGGAGATGCTGGGCACAAAGCCGATGGAGTTAAAAGTTTTCTTGTTGGGTCCAAAGTTCTGCTCAAAGGGTGTATTGATAAACTCTCCAAGCCAGTCTTCAGGGGACATGTTATCGTCATGGATGGATGTGGAGGTATCTGTGTTGTTGTTATGGGTGTGTGGGGTCATTGCCGGTGATGCAGAGTGCTGGAACATTGTGAGGTTGATGTTACTACCTCTCTGCGCTGCAAATCCAGCGCCTCCTCCTCCGGTTCCAACATGGAGATATTGACTCAGAGCGGGTTCGAGGAGCGACCCACCAGGGGTGAGGTTGAACAGCGGAGTCGCTGCTGTGCTGTCTTTTTTCTCATTCTTCAAGGAGAAGTAGTCCGATGAGTCGTCTCTATCCAGAGTGAATTCATCCGCACCAAACTCAAGCCCCAAGGCCCGTAGATCCAGTCCACTCTCCAGTGCCTTTGCCGTGAGCTCTGTGGCCGAGAGCTGTGGGGTGGCGAACCCAACTTGGTGCGGGCCTTCCGGGTTGTCATCCACGCTCTCGACATCGCCGCTCTTATCGGACCTTGTGTACGAGCGAGGACTCGTGGCACTGAACGAGTTGTGTCGCTGGAACAGACTTGGCGGTTCTCTGATCTCTCCATCATCCAGGGAGCTTTTGCGACGGGGCTCCTCCTTTGTTGGTAATACAACCTCCTTGTTTCCAAACTTGGTGATAATCTCAGACTCGCGGTCCCGCACTGCACCCAGCGAATGGAGCTTCTGCTGGTGTCGCAGTACGAGGTCCCTTCTGGCAAAGCAGCGGCCACAGGCTGCGCACTGGAAGGGTTTTTCGTTGGTGTGAGAGCGCTCGTGGCGCTTGAGATGCTCGAGCCGGGCAAATCCACGCGTACAAGTGGAGCAGATGTGCGGTCTGGGCTTGTCTGTCTTTATGAGCGCGCTCTTCTTCGGGATGGGCTCGTAGCCGCGCATGGAGGGCTGGATGGGTCTCTTGGTGGACATTTGGACCCAGGCGCTTGTGCTAGGGGCTTTTTTTTCCGGTGCAGCGTGTGCCGGGGGGGAGAGAAAGAGAAAGAGAAAGAGAAAGAGAAAGAGGGTTTGTTTCTCTGAATGCAGAAAGTTTGTTGACCCGGGTGTCTCTGGGGTGGTATTGGCTGCGATCTGGGTGTGTTGGGGGTCTTTTGTGGCTGTGTGGATGGTGCTGGCCAAGTCGATGTCACCGTTCGTGGGGTGGAACGTCAACACTGGTCGAAACAACCGAAAAAGAACTGGGCAAAACCAGCTGTTTTTTTTTTTTTCTTCTCAGCGGCGGCTAAAGGCCAGCCACAAAGTATATTCCGAGGCTGTTGGATGGTGGAGGGGACTGCTGGGGAGATTTGTTGTTGTTGTGGAATGTCTACAGGTTTGTGCTAGTACCAGGGACAGTGGCTTCTCCTTCACATCCACTTTCCCGCGGCCTCCGTCCGCTGTCTGTTCCCTCGTTCTTCCAGCGCGTGTACATACCAAAACTTCATGCACGTTTTCCGGGGGACTCCGGCGCGTTTTGTGTCCGAGGGGCATGGCCGGGGAACAAAGGTGAGGGGGGGGAATATTGTTTGCAAGGCTGGTAGGGGGAGAGAGAGGTAGTGGGGGTTGGTTAGCGGTGTGATGGTATACTGGCTAATAACTACCACCATCACCACCACCACTAACACCACACAAGCCCATACCTCACACCGGTGGCAACAGCGTTTGACAGCAAAAGCAACCACTGGCGCCCGTGACCCCGAGGTCATTGCTGCTGGAACAAAATCCGCGGAATAACGACAAGCTTGCCGTCACCGGGCTTTGCACATGGAGCACAAGCTGCAAACTAAAGGTACCCAATGGTCACAGTATACTCGGCCACTTCATGGCTGCTAATAACCAATACGAGCCTTGTCCCAACCAGCTCTCCACGAAACCCAAGTGAACCATCCATGGATTATCCGGATGCCTGCTGATACTAATGTATCGATTAGCCATCCGATCCCCTCCCTTTCCTTCCCAATCTCCACTTGGACCCCTACTGATCTTCGGGAGTAACCGCCCGATCACGCACTCCACACATTTCAGCTGTAAACTACGCGCAGGACTATTTTTTTTTGACATGACTTCGGCCTCCGACGGTTTCGGGTGTTTTGATTGGCCAGCAGCGCAACAACTGCATGGCATTGGGTGGTAGTGTCTGGGTGTAAGGGATAAACGCCTTCCACTCTACGTGGATGGCCCCAATATTTGTGCAGGCCAAATGGCTAAGGATAGAAAGAAAGATCAAAGCAGAAGCAACGTGGAAATTTACTAAGGCCGTATGTGTAAGGTGTGCCCTTAGCATCTCCATTTAAACCACCACAAAGTCGGAACTCGGAAAGTGCAGTGGTCGGAACTCTCGGTAAACAACACCAAAACACATCTTCTTACTGGCACCAGTACCACCGCGCCAGGTTTTATGATTGGGAACAGAGTCCTGTTCAAGAACATACCTGGAACGATCAGATTCGATGGCCCTACTGAGTTTGCCCCGGGGCAATGGATCGGTGTGGAGTTGGACGAGCCAACTGGGAAGAATGACGGTCAGGTTAACGGTGTACGATACTTCACGTGTCCCCTGGGCCATGGAATCTTTGTGAGAGAGGCCATGCTGGAGTTCCCTTCAACAAGACTGAGTGGTGGTGGAAATCTTGATATGAGCTCATCGAAAGTGACCAGCAGAAGATCATCACGGCTGAGTGACAGACCATCAAGATTGAGTGATAGACAGTCAAGATTAAGCGATGGGCCAAAGGCTCCGGTAACATCGGCACATAGCCCACACTTTGATGGGGAAAACACGAGGTTAAAGTCAATCATCCAAAAATTAGAGTCAAAACTCCAAGTGATGCATGCCGAAATGGAGTCGCTAAACACAACCATCGCAGGGCTCACCACACAAAACACCGATTTGACAAAGTCTATATCCAAGGCCGAGGAAGACCTCGAGCTGGTATCCATCGATAAGGAGACATTGGAGGAACGCATCGAGATATTGAAACAACAGCTCATGGCGCTCTCGGCTCAGAACGAACGACTACAGAGTGAGCTTGCGGATATCCGTGAAGAGATGCAACTTTCCAAGGATATAGGATCTACAGAGATCATCCAAAGGAATGAGTTGTTAGAGAGGGCTTTGATCAAACTGAGGGATCGTACAGAAGAATTGGAAGGACAGTTGGAAACGGCACTGATAAATCCGCAGAATGAGGTGTTGCCTGATTTGCAAAGACAACTTGAAGAGACGCATAACAAGCTGACACTGGCAACATCTCGACTAACTGAATTGGAAACCTTGTATAAAGATGAGCAGGATCTCTCCGCAGTACATATCGAAACCGAAGTGGAACTCCAAAAACAGATTGAATCATTGGAGGTTTTACTGAATGGGAAGCAAGATCTGGTGACATCTTTGCAGGCGAAAAATGCTGCGCTCATTCGGCTTGTTGAACAGACAAAGTCCGCGAATGTCACACCCACAGGCATTCCTGCTAATATCGAAAGATTTCAATCGCAACTGTCAGACTCTAGAAGGGAAAACAATGCATTACGGATCGATTTGATGATTTTACAACATGAAGTTGCATTCCACAAATCCCTGTCAACAGAGGTACCAACCAATACCACCATGGCAATGGTCAAGACATTACAGTCATATGCCAATATCATTACCAGCCTTTGTGCATTTATCAAGCCTGGCGAAGATATATACATCAATATCCTGGGTGAGCTCACCAGATTGAAGTTGCTCTCCTTTGGCCTGTTGTTAAGGCATGCTGCGGAATATGAAAGCTCTCCCTCACTGGATCTGCATGAAGTGATCGGTGGTATTGTGCATCATGTCAAAGAGGAACAGTTTAGAGGTGTTGACCTGGATGCGGCAGCTGCAGAGATTCAACAACAGTTGAAAGACTCCCCTATGAACAAACTGGACTTGAAGTACTCTTTAGAGCTTCGCAAGGTGAATGTCAAGAGTATCACTACCATGACCAGACTGATTAGTGATCAGAGTATAAAGAACAACGTTGAACAAATACCAGAGTGTGCCAAGTTGTACCAAACAGCACTTGGTCACGAGCAATGGCTAGAAAGTGTATTGGCCAAACTTGCCACTGAGACCGGTGACATATCCAAATGCGAGTTGGCGTCAATACAAAAGGCAATTGAGCAAGCGTATGAGGAGATCTTGACTCTAATATCTAGTGCCGAACCACAATCTGGCAAAGTTTCCCTTTCAAAACAGTTGAATGAGCTGATAAACGTTATTCGCAACACAGATATGTCATGGGAGTCCATATCTGCCGAGCCAACGCCTCAGGCTTCCAAGGTCATTGAGACGGTGGATGTTAAGGACGAGTATGAAGCCAAGATCGCCGTTCTACAATCCCGATTAAGCTCATCTCGGGATACTGAGCTTTTGATGAGAAAGTATAAACGTCTTTACGATGAGCTGTCTATACAGCATGCAGACACAGATGCTAAATTACAGCAGTTGATCAAGGAGAACCAAACACTAAGTGAAGAACTGACAAAGGCCAAGAATAATAACCTTTTGTACAATGGACAATTTGAGTCACTCATTGAACAAAAGAAAGCGGTGGGCCATACCGATCTTGTGTCTGAGATCCAGAGTCTTCGCCGTGCAGTTAGGCATTACACTAGTGCGAATCACGCACCGATGTCGTGGTTAAGACAGGGGCTACCCGTGTATTCTATGTTTGAAAGGCGTGAAGTTGATAACGTGAGAGAAATGGGGAAGGCACTAAGAGAATTGGTGATGCGAAAGATGTTGCATTAAGGATCATGACACTGGTCGTCCTGTTGAATCGAATCTTGTAGTATCTTTGGGCTCCTTGGGCCATTTGACTGCAATGTCAATTCCACTTCTAGGTTGCCACCATTCAAGGAAGTGGTAGATAAACATATCAACAACGACCAACAGAAGGAAGAATTTCCCCGCCCAAGGCCCACAACGGTGCAGTTGTTTAAACTTGTCGATGGTGTCCATCAGTTCTTCTGTGATTGAATCGTACACTATCTCAGTACGACGAGCGACATCTTGCCAAGAGTACATCTCCTTGACACGATCGTGGAAGCTCGAGTTGTCAATGGCACCTTCCTTGATCCTTTTTATGGCCTTTGATGTGCTAATCACCAAGGAATCCACCGCTGGGTCAGCATACATGGTCATATCGGAAGGTAACACCTCTGGTATACCACCAACCCGGGTGGTGACGACTAAAAGACCACAGGACGCCGCCTCCACAAGAACTGTGCCAAATGCCTCCGTGAGTGATGGATGTAGGTATATATCACCTTGCACCATGACATCGCGGACTCGTTCGTGTTTAACCCCGCCCATGAGCTCCACCCGATCTTGGAGCCTATGTGTCTCTATGGTTTGTTGGATGTCCACAAACCTGGGGCCATCGCCTGCAACGAGGAAGTGGACATCAGGATGCAGTGCACACACTTTGGGGATCAATGCAGCGAGCAGGTCTGCGCCCTTGTTGGGGAAAAGTCTTGATATGACGACGATGGTTATCTTTGACGAGCGTGGCCTCGTCAGCTCAGGCTTGAAATCCTCCGAGATGACAGCATTGGGGATGACTGACACTTTCGAAGGATTCACTTTACCACGTAGGACGACATTCTCCTTCCCAGTATGCGATACACAGATTGCCCTGTCGGTGGACATCAAGGTGAAAGTCAGTGCCTTGTTCCCCAAGATACTACCCCAGTCTGCGAATCCAAAGAGAGAGTGTTCCGTCATGACGGTCTTCAGACCCATCACTTTGGCATGCACCATCGATTCTTGCGCCATGGGGCTCATTGACGCGTGGCCATGGACGATATCGATGGCTTCCCTGATGAAGATGTTTCTAAAGAGAGGGAACATGGAAAAGACCGTGGGCGTCATTGTGGCACGGTAGAACCCGATGAAGGGGATGTAGTACACCTTGAGGCCGTTAGTGAGGTACCTCACACCGCCACGGTCGCCATAGGAGTGTGTGATGACGATGACGTTGTGGCCACGGGTAATGAGCTGTTGTGCCAGATGGTAGATGTGGAACTCGACTCCACCGGGCTGCGGGTAGAAGAAGTCACAGACCATGCTGCCGGGTCGTTAGTCAATGTCGACCAAAGAGACGGCTCTTGGATCACACTCACGCGATGTTGTAGCCCATCGTTGACGGGCGGGAGTCTCACTACTTCCCTACGCTGCTAATGCCCATATATGATGTGGAAAGTGTAGAAGTAGTCCAGAGCATGGTAGGGGACACATTACACCTAATATCTCCACTAAATGTTCTTCTACGCGTGTTATGGAGAGCAGCTGATGACATGAAGAGCAATAGCATTACACAGGTACTTCAAGGAGCGATTTTTCTTGCTTTTGCGCTGGGATATTGGAGTTGTTGGCCGGTTCTGGAGGTTGATGAGGTTTCGGTTTGGTTTATCAGTAACAACAGAATTTGGTACAGACTTCAAACTTCAACCATCAACAACGCACACACAACGAATTTCACCAACGGCACCGTTCCAATGACCCGCTACACAGAGCTCTCGGGTGAGCTCCCCTCAGAGCCGCCCACGTACGAGGAGGAGCAGGAGGCCCTGCGCGACTCGCTTGAGCTCCGGCAGCTCGAGGAGGAGCTCGCCGAGCTCGAAGAGGTTCCCCTGGCACAGCGGCTCAGGACCTCGTTCCACCGAAAGACCCAGACGGTGCGGCTGCGCGTGCTGGACCCGCTCGCGGAGGGATACGCGCACATCCAGCGGTTGGCCGAGGCCCAGCTCTCGCGGCTGGGGAACCCGCTCATCGTGAAGCGCTTTGTCTACGTGATCGTGGTGGCGCTGGTGATCTGGGTGATCGCCCTGTTGGGTCTCATGCCCCAGGACAACTCGAGAGGGAGTGGCTCGTTCAGTGAGCGTAGTTTGCTGCTGGACTTTGCCAAGGAGGCGGTGGACCTGAGATCCATGGAGGAGACGCTGGAGTACTTCAGCTCCATGGAGCATACCGCGGGCACTGCCGGTGATCTGACGTTGGCACGCTATGTACAGAAGTACTTCAAGGAGAAAGGCGCCAAGTTGGTGGAGTTCATGGAGACCGAGTCGCTTCTCAACTTCCCGGAAAAGATTGTGCTCACCGTGGATGGCGAGAAATGGGACTTAACTCACCAGTTCAACGCCTTCTCCAAAGCGGCCACTGTCGAAGGTGCGCTGGTATACGTGAACCATGGGAGACGAGATGACTACACCAAGCTCGAAGAAGCGGGTGTGCAATTCAAGGGTGCCATATGCCTGGTCAGATATGGAGACACAGCTCCAAGTGAAAAAATGCTCATAGCTGAGCACATGGGTTGTGCTGGACTCTTACTCACATCTGAAACGGATGCCTTCCCAGACTCTGCTGAAAGACGGGGCGTCGGTATCACACAATTCTACCCCGGCGATCCTCTATCACCTGGCTGGTCTTCGGGTGTTTCTTCCCAAAGAATTGAAATTCACGATGCGCCAATGCCCAAACTCCCGAGTGCTGCATTGTCTTGGAATCAAGCCTCCAAGCTATGGGCAAAGTTGGACAAGGGATATAAGTTTGATTTTGCCAGTGGTGATGGGTCTTTCCATGTCAAGCTCGAGAACCGCATGGTGTCTAAGGAGGATCATGCAATTTGGAATGTGCTGGGGAAAATTCCCGGTAAGGAACAGGAAGAAAACGCGATGATCATTGGCGCTGCAAGGGATGCACCATGTAAGGGAGCAGTGAACCCAGATACGGGCACTGTTGTTATGCTCGAAGTGTTGAACGTTTTGAACAAGCTCCGTGTGAAATTCAACTGGGAGCCTCTCAGAACCATCTATTTCATCTCATGGGATGCAACACAGTACAACTTTGCAGGTGCTGTGGAACTCATCGAGAGAGACCCCAGTGAGATTCGTAGAGAATCATCCGTGTATCTCGATCTCAGCGATGCAATTGCCGGTGACAACTTGGAGATCACCACCACTGCGCTGTTATCTTCAGTGTTGGAGCAGTATAAGGAGGAGTACAAGTTTGAGTATAAGCAATGGAACGAGTACAAAAACGCTCTTCCATTCATGGCACAGGGAATTCCAGTTATGGATATTGGTTATAGAGGTGCCTCATACCCACAAAACACATGTGATGACACATTTGAAAAGTTTAAAGAGTTGAACGTTGACCCTGAGTTCAAGAGGCATCGGGAACTCGTGGAGCTCATAGTAAAGATATCCTTGAACTTGATTGAGGATCCGCTGATTCCATTTGACATGGCGGCATATGGTATGGAACTTGAACAGAATCTTCAAGCACTTGAGCAGTATGGCAACACAGTCCATCCTGGAAACTCTTACAACTTTCAGGAGCTGAAGAAAGCAATCAATCAAGTGAAAGACATTGGTCACAACATGGCCAATTGGCAACACGCATGGGGTGAGATAGTGGGTGACAATGGAGGATTGGAACCAAGTTTGTTGACCGTACATAGATGGAACTGGAACAACAGACTGAACACGGTGGAGAAGTACTTCCTGTCACCAGATGGTTTACCCGGGAGAAAATGGTACAAGAATGTGCTGTTTGGACCACAGTTGTTCAAGCCGGAGAATGATGACCGGTGGTGGTCATTCCCCAGCATCAGGGATGCAATATACTTTGGAAAAGAAGTTCAAGAACAGATTGATAAGGTGAGTACACTGCTGGTGGAGGGATGTCACTACTTTGTCCAATCATAGGCCTGGCTGCTCCTATTTTTACAGCTCCATGAATGACATTATTGATGATGGCATGACTTTATTGAACCTGAATTCGTAGTTTTCTTTTACTCAGTCTTCAAAGTCTGAGCTCTTGCCATTGATGCCCAGTTGATCCATCTCCACTCCGAGGCCCCCTATGCTAACGTCCTCCTCTTGTTCCTCAATCACCTGGGCCCTCGATCTCTTGAAGGTTGACGATGGAGGAATTCCACCTCCAAGCGGAGACTTACGACGCCTGGTGGACCTGGGGAACACAGACTCATTGAATCTTCGGCCACGTGAGAACTGAACAACGCGGATATCGGAGAAAGCTGTGGTCTCAGAAAGAGAGTTCAACGTGGAACTGCGCTCAGAGTTTGACGAGTTTGACGATATCAGTGACAGGGAACGACGGGATTGTCTGATGGAATTTTCTGTAGATGACTTCCTCGTGAACTGCGGTCTCTGTGTCGGAGTATCCTGATTCACGGAGGCCCCTGATATGTCGGACATTGTCGTCAGATTGGACTGGACAGAATGTGTCGATACCATCGATGCTGGTCTTGGTCTCCCTACACGTTGCACCGCGCGCAAGGGAGCCTGTATCACGATACTAGGCGCAACAGTTAGTGACGCGGTCGATTTTGGAGTTGTCGGTGCGATGTTTTGTTCCTCATTGCGGTCGGCAGTTTCGAATGGCGGTGCTGGGCTGCCATCGTCCTTCTTAGATATCTTAAACAGCTTACCAACCTTTTGGAAGAAAGTAGGAACCTTCCTCTTCTCTGGGGAAGACACGGAACCTGTTGAATGGTTATCACTCGGTTTAAGATTTGATCTCATCGACACTATTCTTGAGAGCTGTGGTGTACCGAGTGGCTCCATGAACTGTGACATCCGCCTTGACGTCTGTTCCGCGGTGATCCTGAGCACTGAACGGCTGCGGGCTTTGTATTTCTTTGACTCCCTCTTCTTCTCCTTCTCAAGCAAAAGTTCATACAATCCAGCCAACGAGTCACATTGTCTGGTTATCACGCTGTTCTTCATAGTATGCGTGTCTATTCCCAATGCCTTGAGCTTCTTTAAAAGACTCTTTTCGACTTTGCTTTGAAAGAATCGTTGGTTTAGTGTGTTCTTCACCAAGTTGTCGGTATTCTCCAATTGGGTTACACCCCAGTAGTCCAAGAACGGGTCTGTAAGAATGTCACGGACACTTGGTCTTTCCTGTGGATCTTTTCGTAGCAGTCTATGCATCAGGGCAATAGCATCAGGCGGGACGTCCTGCCTATACTGGGGTTCGTCATTCATTATCTGGAACTGAGTCTTCACCTCATCTTCATCATCGAAGGGCATCTCACCATATAGCAGGGTATAGAGGATCACTCCCAGAGACCACACATCAATCTTGAACCCGTCATACTTCTTCTTCTCGATTAATTCGGGTGCCATGTAGACCGTGGTTCCGCATACCGTCTCCAACAGACTCCGGGCTTCGCATTCCCTGGTGAACCCAAAGTCCGACAGCTTTGCATTGCGTTTCTTGTCCAGCAAGATGTTCTCCAGCTTGAGGTCTCTATGGATGCAATTGAGGGAGTGGGCATAGTAGACCGCACTTGTGATCTGCGCAAAGAGCCTTTTTGTATCGTCCACCGGTATGCGTCGCTGCTGAAGAAGATATTCGTATAACTCGCCTCTCGGACACCACTCCAGAACGAGCCATATCATGCCCTCGGAGATGACAACCTCGTAAAGCCTGGTGACATGTGGGTGTTTGAACTGCCTATGGTAGAACACCTCTCTCACGAGGTTCGGATCGTTCTTTGCGCCTGTCTTGAGCACCACTTTTGTGTGCGTGAGCTTGTGCTTCGCCAGGTACACTTTCCCAAACGAACCGGAGCCAATTAGCTTCTGGATGGTGTAATTCCCAACCTCTCGCACGTCTTCGGCGCAGAATTGGGAGTAGAGCGTGTTGTAGGACTCTGCCAGCCGGGCCTTCTCATTCTGCGAGGCCCTGCTCATCGGCTCGAGGCTCAGTCAAGCGCAGATCGTTCAGGACGGACAACGAGAGGAGAAGAGCAGATGAGACGTGCCAACAACGCAGACACAATTTCCCAAAAGAGTTCCACCTCCCCACCGCCGCTTTGGAGTCTCGGGATGGCTTCGCAACCTCAGAGAGAATCAGCCACCAGTTCCGGGGTGTGAAGTGGAGTCAATTCCGAGGATATCAGTCACGTGACGTGAGCCGAGTAAATCCGAGGGTAAATTGCCTGTATCTCCGACTTTTTTTCACTGGCTTTCCACCGCTGCAGGGAAATTGGCTCAGAAACACATCGAAAAGTCTCTTTGAACGGCAGCTGAGGCACGACGAGAGGAAATGTCGTACCTTTCCAAAGCGGGCGAGAGATTCCGCCTGGATCTCAAAAGAATCCCGAAGCACAGGCTGCCATACTTCGCAAAGCTCCAGGCAGCCACACAGCCAACGTTTATTCGTCCACAGTTGGAGGTGGACCTTCATGCCGATCCAGCGATCCCAACGGATCCACGGAAGCTCAAGTATCTTGTCGGTGACCGTGTGCTGATCGTTAAGGGCCCAAAAAGCGGGAACATCTGTAAAGTGAGTCGTCATGCAGAGCATGGGGGGTATATCCTTGATGAGAATGGGCCATCAACGACTGTCGTTGTGCCCAAGCAATTCTGGACCGAGGGACAGAGATCGCACGTCGTGACCTTCCCAAAGGCAGTGACTCAAGACCACATCCGCCTTGTTGCTGACGTCAACGACAAGACAGTTGCCGTTGACAACGTCGAGTTCAAAGGCACCTATTACGACGAGGACTACAAGAAGGAGATGCCGTTCAGAAGCGTCTATGGAGATTCAGAGCTGGTCATCCCATGGCCGAGACCTGCTCCAGTGGAAGATGGTGCTCAAAGTACTGAGACTTCTGTCGTGAGGGAGAGAAGCTATTTCGTGGAGAGCATTGTACGGAACGACATTCCAGAGGATGCCATGGATAGCATCAGAAAGAAGCACTCCAAGTGGAGACGCGGAACGCTGACAAAGACCGAGGTCAAGAGACTCACACCACCGGAGATGCCATTGACGGATGTGAAGAAGGCTTATTTGGCGGAGAGAGAGCTCAAGAAGCAGCAGCAAAAGAGCATTATCACGGAGGAGATGAAGGCCTTCTTGGGAAAGAGAGTGAAGGAGCACGAGGTGAAGAAGCAGAAGCAGCTACAAGAGTTGCAGAAACTCTGATGTACATAAAAATTATCATACAACAACGCTTCCCGTAGTAATGGCAAGTCTAAGTTCAAAGTTCAATGAGAGCCTCTTCCTTTGGTTGCACTGGGGCTCGCTGGACCACTTCATCCACTGGCGGTCTGCTCAAGGGAACTGATGGGAAAGAGAAATCTGTGATCTTCGGTACAGTCTGCTGCGGACTTTGCTGAATAGGCGAATGGTGTGCCTGTACATGTGACGGAGACTCTCCTGGAAACTCTTGAGGTTGAATGTGCTGTGGCTGAGGAGATTGTACACCAGCCTGAGGTTCAGAGGGAAGGTGTGAAACCTGTGCATGATTCTGCGATGGTGGAGCAGAGAACTCCTCCTCCTCTTCTTCCTCTTCATAGACCACATTGTTAGTCTCCGGGTATGCGTTCGCTGGGTAAGCCGACACTGGAGCCGCGGCTGTCACATTCGGTTGATATGATGGTTGAGGAACGTTGTGTGGAACATACTGGTATTGTGTTGGTTGCTGGTAAGGCTGCGAAGGCTCATACGTAGGCTGTGCCGAGAGTGACTGCGGATCAGATGGCTGATACGTAGGCTGTGCCGAGATCGACTGCGGATGCTGATAAGTGGGCTGAGCAGACAGTGACTGAGGTTGCTGGTAACCCTGGAATGGAGGGTAAGAAGGAGTAGCCCCATAGTCTCTCTGTTGGCTCTCTCTTTCAATCCTCCGGTCTAGCAATGAGTTGTACATTCTCATGATCGTATCAACCTTTTGGTTCATGGCCACAAGCTCATCATGTTTGGTCATTGATTCGTGTAGGTCGGACGCAAGCTTGGGTGTAAGAGGCATTGCCTTTGTGTAGTTCTGGTTGAGTTCTGAGTTTTCATACGGATCGCCACGGAACTGCTCCACTTTGCTGGCAAACTGGAGGATGTCAGAGGAATCCTGTGCGGTGATATAATTTGGAGGGAAACAATGAGCCTGCTGCGGTTGCGGGACTCCTTGCTGGAAAGAGTAAGGGGGAAGAAGATTGGAGTAAGGACTGTCACCTTGAGGCTTCTGCTGTTGCTGAGGTTGAGAGTGCTGCCTCTGCTTCTCCTGCTCAAACTCAGCAAGACTTGCGGCAATTGCAGCTCTCATTTCCTCGTCATCATCCTCAGCAGATGATACCTGTTGAGCAGGTTGGGGTTGCTGGGCAGTTCGCACTGGCTCTGGTTGGTATCCTTGTGACTCCTTCAGACTGAGCTCCAAAGCTCTCTTCAAATCGTCATCGTCATCGCTGTCGTACTGAGCCCTTGCATGCGAGACATCTTTCTGGTGCTTCGAACGACGGTTTTTCTTACTGCTCCCCTTCTTCTTGTGCCGAATCTCGTCGTAACATGTGTCACATACTCTGACCGGCTCTGTAATTCCCAAGTGTTCCAGCTCGATGGACTTGGACGAATGAGTCTGGCAGTATACACCGCCACAGTTGCGACAATGATGCTTTCTGTTTATCATTCCGAAAGAGGTTGAGCAGATCATGCAAGCATCTGAATCTTCCCACTCTGGAGGAGCTGATGAGTCAAACAAAGTGGAGCTTATAGGTGCCCCAATGGCTGGGAAACTGTAACCGTCATCCTTGAGATGTTGGTAAGTTTTCCAGACATTCTTCCATTGAACGTTTTCCTTCAAAGCGGTAGCCCAGCTTTGAACAAGGTCCAGTGCCAAATCTCTCACTGATTCATTAGTCTTGTCTTCGTGTATCAGCCCGACCAAACAGTCCATAAACTCCCTCGTCGACATCTCTTGAATGAAGTGAGCTCCTCCATTCTTCACACATGTGTCGATCAAATGTAGTGTGGCCATCTGTGTGTTCGGGTTCTTCGTGGTGATCAGTCTTCGTTTGAGGCTGCGCATCGCCTCCTTGGGTGCCACCGTCTTGGAACGGATCAGGTCGGTCACCTCCAGCGACGCAGCCAAATCTGTCTCGCCAAATGGAATGGACGAGTCCGTCGCCTTCTCTACCTGGGCATCGATGCCACTTGCAGAGCCAAACCACGACATCTCTCTGCGGTCTTGACCTGATTTATGTGGCTGTTTGTTCGGAATTTGGGCTGTCGCTCCAATCTCAGAGTGAAAAGACATCCGAACACCACTTATCTCGGAGTTTTGCGTTGGAGGACCGATAGCCCCGGGCGAATGTCCTTGGGGAACGTAATGGAACTGGAGTTCCCTGGGGAGCGTCACCACTTTGATCCCGACATGATACGGATGTTGGAGGGTTGAATATCACTTGTTACCAACACTAACTCCTACTCTCAAGCGGAATTTGTGGCATTGGCGAAGAGATGGCTTGTCATTGTCCCGATCGGGCAATATGTAAACAAAGCCCATCTACGAAAGCTGGAAAACTGGAGATCCTCTCTCCAAACTTGTTTGACACTTCCACACCCGGGATAGATCACGCATATCAGCAACATCGCGATGTCGGCCTTTAGTACCAGCTTCTGGGTAAGTACACTGAAATAGTCTTCTTGATTCTCTACTAACTTCTCCCAGGGAAAGGATGACAGAGGCTCCGAGGTTGTGATCAACCGGCTACACCAGGGCGCACAGTCTTGCGAAGAACTCATGGCCTTCTACAAAGAGCGAAAAGCACTGGAGGAGGAATACTCTCGGCGTATGCACGCCATTTCGAGGAGAGCTTTGGGCTCACTGGAGTCTGGCCACTTGAGAGAGGCATTTGAAACACTGGGAAGTGAGACGGAGCAGATTGCCCGTTCACATAGCAATGTGGCTCGAAAGCTGGCCTCTGATTCAATGGGGAAGCTGAACGCATTTGCTTCTGACTTTGTTGCAAAGAGAAAGCCTGTGGAGCACGCCGTCGAGAATATCAGAAAGCGCAAACAGGCTTTGGAGCTCACAGTTATGAAGCTGAAGGAAAGCTACCAAGCCGCGGTCTCCAAGTTAAACTCCCTCTCAGCACAGTCAAATGTTCTGTTGGGAAAAGAGCAGGATAAAAATAGGGAGAAAATCTATCAGCAACAGCAGATCGTCGGAGAGGTTAGACAAGAGTACCAACTCGGAGTGAAGAAGCTTCGAGAAATCCAGTCCACTTGGGTACAAGAATGGAGAATCTCGAGCGAGAAGCTTGAGGAGCTGGAATCACAGAGAATCGAGTTTTTGGTTTCCAACCTATGGGAATACTCAAACAATGTATCATCATGTTGTGTTAATGATGATGCCGCTTGTGAGACAGTGAGAAAGTCGTTGGAGGGATGCAACCCGCTCCAAGAGATCCAAGAATTTGCTCGCAAGTTCGGCACTGGAACGGATCTATACTCTTCACCAGACTTTGTCGATTACATCAACGGTGAGACAGACGGGCAACACCCACAATCGGCCCACTCAATGGTTCCTCAGACTATTCCACAGCCACAATCGAGACTGGAGACACGCTCGAGCTCTGAAAGAACTATTGTAAGACATGAGGTCCCGATCTCGTTCGACCCCTCACTTCAAGGGTCTTCGCAACAGCCGATCAACGTTGAAGAGCTACGGATCTTTGATGACCACCATAGCAGGAGACCGACAAGACGCCCACCACCGTCGGAGGACGGGCAAACCTCTATATCGAACCCTTCCACGAACCGATCATATCTTCACAGAGAGGATACTGGGTACTCAAACCCGACATCTGTATCCTCTTTCAATTCAATTGGTTCACATAGAGCGGGAAAGACTTGGAACTCCCCGGAAAGACGACGCAGTCGAAACTCAGAAGCTGAATGGAGCCGAAAGTCTAGCAATAGAAGATCCTTCGTTCTAGTCGAGAAGCCGAAAGAGTACGTCATTCCTGCGGATGAAGATCCCTTGAGGGCCACCCTTGAGGATTTAAAGCAAGGCGGGAATGGTGACATGCACAAGCTTTCAGAGTTCAGATCTTCGACTTCATCGCACAGTGAGAGACCGAAGTCGATGGTTGCCACGCAGATGAGCTCCTCAAGACCAAAGTCAATGGTTGATGTGGGTTCTATGAGCTTATCGATGAACAAGAGGACATCGTCCCATTCTAGGTTGAAGTCACAGAGCAAGAGCAGTTGTAACATCCAATCGAAGCTCGGAGCTACAGGTGTCCCTTCAACAACAAGGGAGGGAAGACGCGTTATCAGACACTGCAAAGCGTTATTTGACTTCACTGCAACTATTGAAGGAGAGCTCTCCTTCAGAGAAGGTGATGACCTATTGGTAGTACACATGCAAGAAGATGGCTGGTGGGAGTGCGAACGTCAGCTTGATGGCAGCGTCGGCCTCGCCCCGTACAACTACCTGCAAAGAGTTAGTTAACTAACAGTGTAATTGTGTTGAGTGAGTGGTGTTGTCATGAACTTTATGGACTGTGTTATATGAATGTTTTCGTTAATTCAGGTTGTAGTGGTCATTAAGATATCAGAATTTCAGGAAACATGGCATGGAGCACAGCGTCAAGAACTCCATACGTCAATGCCAAGTTGAGAATATCATTCTGGAGCATTGAATGCAGTCTAACAGCAGCATGCTTAGAGCCTCGTATACCAACAATTTTAGAAAGAGAGTCCACCATGAGTTTCTCCAGCAGCATCTTGGCCTCTCTTTTACTGTGCAGCTTCTCCGGTGTAGTTCGTGGTGTCCTGGAAGGCATAAATTTCCCCCCTGGCCATAGCATCTCCGTGATCATCCCTATGAGATCCACAATGCGATCTTCAGTGGTAATTTGTGATACAAGGCCCTTGATATATCTTTCAATGGTGTTGCCAAGCACTTTTTGTAGTATCACAATGATTGCACGACCACGAAGCCACGAATTGGTATTGTTGAGCGGGAATAGAGCGATGAAAAGTTCTGTAATGGGTTTAACAAATGATTGACCCCGGTTGCGTTCTGACTCATAGTTCTCCAGCTCTCGTCGCATGTCTTCCGCTTGCTCTGATTGTGGCTCCTCGACCAAATTGTCAGTGCTTGCTGAACGTGAATCACCAGAGGTACCGGAGTATAGCATTGAAGCAGCATCCTTGAGCTCGAACCGGAGCGGCGTAGCAGCTTCACTTGAAGGCTCCTCAGTGCGGTAATCATCAGTTGCTAAGAACTTCCGGAATTCTATATTTTGGCACACTTGCTCAATTTTTAATAGTCTTATGATGTATTGTTCCAACTGGGACCTTCTGTCATCTATCAGTGACTTCTGTTGGAACTTTAGAACAATCTTCTTCTTTGGGAAAGGTATGCTGTCAACCACTGGGAATTGCCTTCTCAGTATCTCATGCATTGTATGAAATTGGCTGAATCTTCTCCCAATGATCCATGATGTGGGTGGCTTTCCCCCGGTTGATGCTGCTCGTACAATCTCTATCACATACACAATGTAGTCAGTCCCCTGTGTACGCGCTTTGACCCATGAGGTGATGTTGACCTTAGTCTTACCAAAAAGTGAGTTTTCATTCTCATGCACAATCAATTGCTGTTTTATCAGTTCCTTAGCTTCGATTTCTCTTGTGAAACTAGATTGAGACTTCTTTAGTAGCCGCTGCTCGTTGGCATTGTTGGTGAGCTCTGCCTTCAAGATCAACGGATCAAGCATCTCGCTTTGTTGTGTAAGCTTCTCAATGTCTTGTTCCAGTTTGCCGATCTCTTCCTTCAGATTCAAGGCATCGTGAGAAAGCTGGAAGAAATCCGGAGTGATTTCGAGTGTGTCACTCTCATACTCATTGGCAGCAAATTCATCCTCGCTGTCGTCAAACAACGGTTTCTCACTCATGAAGCCTTTCTCCCCAGAGCCAAAGAGATCATTTTTCAAGTTGTCTGTCTTGCTGGCAAGAATGTCAGCCGTTGAACTTGACTGTGTAAGCGGCGGCCTTTGTAGCTCTTCGCTCAAAATATTAGACAAAGCATTCTCAAGTTCTAGTAGAGATCCCTCAGCATCATTATTATGTGACAGACCCGCTGTCAGCTCGTTGGAATCATCGTGGTCAGTGTCCACCTCGTTCACCAAACTCTGTTCGAATGTCTCATTGGCAAGGAGTTTCAGGAAAAGTTCAGAACCCTTAAAATCTGGTAAGTCACTTTGTTCCATTCTCTGGAAAACATTGAGCTGTAGCATCAATATCATTTTGCGTACATTGATGTACTTTTCTAAGCTTCTATCACCATTCCTCGCAAAAGCAGCCACTTCCTCATACACATCTTTACTCACTCCGAGCACCTTTTGGGCAAAGAACTGATCAAAAATCAGTTCGATATCCTCCATACCATTTAGATGGCCAGAGGATGCCGACTCTTCTTCATAATCTGGTCTTTGGGGATCTTCCAAAGGGTCTCGAATTTCATTTACTGCGATCCAGTATTGCAATAGTACAGTGCGAGATCTTTGTTCCATAAACTCCATGAAAAATGATAAGGATGACGGATTGCTCAGGATTTGCTCCAGCGTGAGCTTACTGATAAATGTATCAAGATCAGGATGCTGAAGTATCGATCTTCTCCTGGAATCATTGGAAGGTTGTTCTTCCGATAAGTCTGAAAGTTGCCTGTCCACACACTCTCTTGCCAAGTTTAGTCTGCTCGTGTACTTGGCAAATTTATCCGAAGTTGATTGGATCCTATGCGTCCTGCTGATCTGCACAGCTATGTAATATTTAAGCTGTCTCAGCGAATTTACCGATGTTGATCTTTCAATGTTCTTGATATACCTCAAGAATTCATGCTGTCTCATCTGCGGGGTGACCCTTTCGTCAAACAACACACCTTTGAACTCCTGTTTCCTATGTGGGTTTTTGTACTGCTTATCAAGAGCGTCCCTCAGTTCACGCACTTGTGTACGGTCCTTCAACGTTGTAGTGACAAGCTTCACTGTCATTTGATTCCAAAAGTCCGGGTCTGAGAGAAGTTGTAGCACAGGGAAGAATACGGTATTTGTCAAGATTTCTCTTATTAGTACAAACACCGGACCAGAACCGAGCTCCTCACTTGATATCAGAGAGTCAAGAATCTTAGAAACTCTCTCACGTGCATACATCTTCTTTTCCTTCTCATTATCGTTAGTAGTCAATGGCACGAATGGATTTAATTTGTAGATGTTGTCAGACTCCCTTGCAACCATCAGATCCAATTCCATCGAACTTAGGTGGCTGTTCTCACTCAGCACGGTATCTTCAGCAGCGCAGAAGTTTGCAAAGTTTCTTTTGAGTACTGGTATTATTTCCAGCACTATGAGACTCGAAAGATCGACTCGAATGGCTCTCTTCTCCAGCTCTGAGAATGCGAGTCTGATCTGATACATAACTTCAGCAGGGAACGCTTGTGAGTCTGACACTTTTTGGAACCATCCCTGGATAAAGTCTCTAACCACAAGCCGTATCAGAGGCTCAGTTGCTCTTATGAATTCGGTAGTGTCTTGACTTTCACCAAGCTGTTCATCACTTGCCATTCGATCAATCTCACGTTTCCATTCTTCCTGTCTTGTGAACCTCAGCCTTGGGAACCTTGACCTTATATGATCGTCTTCATGTTTCGGTAGTCTTATCAACACAATTCCCGCAATTAAGAGCCCAGTCGATAAAAGAGTGAAGATGAGCACTAGTGACAAGAGCGGCAAGAGAAACCGCACGACGAAGAATGCCCCCAGGATAATTCCCAGGAGGTGGCCTGAGCTCAGATCAGGCGGTCTGCTTGCCCGAGATGCCACATCATCCCCTACAAGAGGCTTTCCAGCCTCTGGAATGTCCATATCACGGTGAATTATGCTGGAGTCTGTGGGGTTTGTTGGTGGGGGGAAGTTTTGTTTATACGATGGTTTTTCAGATCATTGCATGTTCCCCCCCCCCCCCACAAGACTGTCAGCACGCTCAATGATGACTTCTTTTAGAAATTTACAATGTTGTACAGGTGCATCTATGTGAATAATGTTATACTAAATTCATTGAATGCGATTGAGCATATAGAGTCAACTTTTTGACTTTTTAAGCTTCTTTGGCGACACCTCATCGGTGCTCTTCCGTTTCTTGGTCTTCTTTAATGAAGAAGAGGGTTCTATTGATTTGCTCCCTTCTTCTATGCTGTTTCTTTCCTTGTCCAGAAGCTTCTTCTTCTTCTTCTTATCCTTCTGTATGCTTTTACTGTCCTTCTTGTCCAGCTTTTTGCTCTTAGTGTCCTTCTTCTCTAAGGTGTCTGAGAAATGGGATTTATCCTCTCTCTTTTGCTTGTTATCATCCGCATTGAGTTTGCTCTTCTCCTTTTTCTTTCCCTTCTCAACCTTGTCATTCTTCCTCTTCTCCTTCTCGGCCTTTCCCTTCTTAACCTTCCTGCTCTTTCTGGTCTTATCGCTGTGATCACTCTCCACTTTCTTCGATCCACTGGCATCAAATTCTGTCTTGAGCATCGTAAGGTCAACAGAAGCTATACCTTTGTCGTCCCGCTTGAATTCCGTGAATTCTATCTTTCCCTGAGTCGCACCTAATGTCTCTCCACGGACGAACATTCTGTACAAGGGCGATTCTGATACTGCAACTCCTGTAGCCACATACTCTTCCTGCTTGAAGCTCACGCCTTCCCCTTTATCGTTGACATCTAGAGCCTTCAGCTGGCCATCAAAGAGTCGTTCCCACCAGGCATCGACTCCTCCATGAGGCTGATGCCCGATGCCCTTCTTATCATTCTTGTGCTTCACCAGTATCGGTTTTTTGATTCCTCCCTTTTGGAGCGCCTCGCCCTCTTTCCAGCCATACGACTTCAGGTACCCGCTACTGTTCATCAGACACTGGTAATTGGTCTACTAGCCGGTGGTTTGATGGCTCTCTTTTGATCGATTCGGCAGCTGGCCCGCACACACAAAAAAAAAATTCAGCTCATCTGGTATGGGCACTCCATCAAGCTAAAAAGCTGTTTGAGTTACATGTCAGAAACGATCCCTACTGGGTGCAAGGACTACCGGTGAATAAAACGCGAGTTTTTTTGTGTTTGTGTATTGAATATATATGCCATCTGACACCCCTCTTTCATCCATAGATCCAGACGGGTTCTTTTATTGACATACAAACTTGCTCTATCCATCAGCAATCACGAACTGAGATAAAACCAAAGGATCCCCTTAAAAGCCCATATTTCCCAACCGCAGCCAGGTCTTCACGCAACACCGAAAACGCCGAACGGACACAGCAATGACAAACCACAAACCTTAGAGTGCCATCTAGTGACATTGACAAGAACTGCCAACGTCGGCGACGGCCAGAAAGCGGAGCATCAAAGCCAAGTGAACCGTGTCGGGCCAGTGCCCACCCCGAAGGTGGGTGTGCATGACTCCCATGACCACAGAAGGAAGACAGCGGGAAACGAGGACCAATTTATTCACGTACTGTCTAAATGATGGAATGGTACAAGGAGCAGGAAGAAACCACAATAAGCATTCGGCGCTGAAAAGTTTTTTTATAGTGTGTGAGGCGATAATGGATGTCCGGATGTTGAGTTGTTGTGATCGCACCCCGGGGGTTTTTTTTTTTTGTGAGGGCTACGAGGGAAGTTAACAAGGAGAGTTAACCACCGATTAAAATGCTTGCCAGAACCTCTTTCAAGTCCGTCCGCCAGTTCTCATCTTCTGCTGCTGTTCTCGGCAAGAAGGTGTACTTTGTTCCAGCCATTGACGGTTAGTATGACGGCAACGAGCGAGCGATTTTGCCAACTTGCTAACAGAGCACTAGGGAGAAAGCTCGAGAGAATTGAGTTTGAGCTATACGACGATGTAAGTATCTTTTCATTGCTTATCAACTGGTGCGAGAGAGAAAAGTGACTGACACCGTTTTCCAGGTTGTGCCAAAGACCGCTGAGAACTTCAGAGCGCTGTGCACCGGAGAGAAAGGCTTCGGCTTTGCCGGCTCCCCATTCCACCGTGTGATCCCGCAGTTCATGCTCCAAGGAGGTGACATCACCCGTGGTAACGGAACCGGGGGTAAGTCCATCTATGGTGACCGTTTCCCGGATGAGAACTTTGTCAAGAAGCACACCAAGCCGGGCTTGCTCTCCATGGCCAACGCTGGACCTAACACCAACGGGTCGCAGTTCTTCATCACCACCATTCCATGCCCATGGCTGGATGGGAAGCACACTGTGTTTGGAGAGGTCACCAAGGGCTACGAGACTGTGAAGGCCATCGAGGCCTACGGCACCCCTGGCGGTCGCACCAGGGCCACCATCACCGTTGAGGAGGCTGGCGAAATTTCCCAGTGATCACCTCACCCAACCCAACCCCCCCCCCCCTGTTTATAGCAAGAACTAACGCAGTACATAAGCAGTAGAGATAATCCCCCTTGTAAGTGGTCGAAGGCCGTTCTCTGTTCTTGTTGCCCCTGGCCAATGAGCAAAAAGCGCGCTTTTCCAGAATTACAAAAAAGGGGAGAAGCCGCCAGCGCTGATATTGGATCAACACCCACACACAAGGCCCACGACTGCGGATGGAGGAGCTCAAGAAGCAGCTGAAGAACGTGTCGTTGTACGACGTCAAGTCGTACGTGCGCAAGGCGCAGAACGTGGTGTACAACTACACAGAGATGGAGGCCCGGGTGCGCGAGGCCACCAACAACGAGCCCTGGGGAGCATCCTCCACGCTGATGCAGAAGATCGCCGCTGGCACGTACAACTACCGCGAGCGCGAGGAAATCATCGGCATGGTGTTCCGTCGCTTCACGGAGAAGGCGGCCAACGAGTGGCGCCAGATCTACAAGGCGCTGCAGCTGCTCGAGTACCTCTTGAAGAACGGAAGCGAGCGGTTTGTCGACGATGCGAGGGCAAACCTCTCCCTGATCACCATGCTGCGCTCGTTCCACTACATCGACTCCCAGGGCCGCGACCAGGGCATCAACGTTCGCACCAAGGCGAAGACACTGGTGGAGATCCTGAACAATGACCAGCAACTGCGCCAGGAGCGCAAGAAGGCCAGGGACAATGCCAAAAAGTTCCAGGGCGTTGCCGGTGGCATCGGCAACGGTGACGCCTTGGGGCCTACCAGTGATGATTTTGGCACGTACGAGGGCAGAGTCTTTGGCGATGGAGGCGTTTATGGCCAACGCTTTGAAGAGAGTAGGGCCGCAGGTTCCAGGGAGTTTGAGGAATACGAGGAGGCCGATGCCCAACCAAAGAATACCGCAACCACGACTAAGCCAGTTCCTGCCAAGCCAGAGAAGGAGGTGGACCTCTTTTCGTTCGATGAGCCATCGACAAACACCTCCGCGACCGCTCCTCCGACCGCTACGCAAGGCGGTGATGATGATGATGACGACGAGTTTGGTGAGTTTGGCGACTTCCAAGGCTCGGAATCGGCAACTCCAGCACAGCAGCAGCAGCAGCAGCAGCAGCAGCAGCAGTTCCAGGCGTTCCAGCAACCTCCACATTCAAACTTCCAAACCTTCCAACAGCCAAACTTCCAATCTCAACCTGTGCAGACCCAAGGCCCGGCGCACATTGCGAAGCAGGATGCCTTTAGCTCCTTGTTCCAGAGCGCAGCAACTAAGGCCCATAAGCCTGATGTCTCCCAATCTTCGTTCCAGACGAGCTCTTATCAGAGTCCTCAGCCTGTCCAGGCCTCAAAGCCAACGCAGTATCAGCCCCAGTCACAGTCACAGTCACAGTCCGGTGAGATTGACCTCCTAGACCTGTAATTCAAAAGCATAGAGTTGTTTACAGACGCAGTTTTGCTCTACATGTAGTTTTGGTAACAAGGCCGAGTTGGATCAGCGGTCGTATCATTCGTGAGTTGGATCTTTAAATAATCGTGAGTTGGATGAGTTGGATCATGAGTTCATTATGAGTTGGATCATTAATGCAGTAGGAGTGTGTGTGTGTGTTTTTCTTTTGTTTTCTTTGAAACGAGTTTAGGCTTGAATGGCCATGTTCAGGGCAAGCTGGATGGTGTTGAGCAAGGCCTCCTGTTCTTCCAAGCCGATACTCAAGCGGACGATGGCTCTGTCAACTCCCCATTTGGCCACCTCCTCGAGCTCTCCGTAATGGGCCAAGATTGCGTAAGGGCAGGCCAGAGTAAAGTTTGTGCCCAATGAGGGACCCTTGGACAGGTGCAGCGAGTCAAAGAAGGCAATGGCCTGCTCTTCTCTTTCAAAGACAATCGAGATAAGACCTCCATAACCTCCCTGAGGTGTCTTGATCTCATCGTAGTACTTTTTGCTTTCAACAACGCTTGGATAGAAGATCTTGGTGATGATTGGACATTCTTGGAACATTGAAACAACAGCCTCAGAGTTCACGTTTGTTCTCTGTGAGCGTTTTTCGAAATCTCTAGAGTTTCTCTCCAAGTAGATTGCATCCTCTGCCCAAAAGATATCTTCGTACTCCTTAGCAAAGTACTCCTTGAAAAGAGAATAGAACTGCGACTTTGGGTTGAGCACCAAAGAGCCAGCCATGACGTTGGAGTCACCAGAGAACACTTTTGTGAGCGAGGAGGCAATGAGATCAGCATATGGCGTGACGTCAATGTTGAGGATGTTGCCGACAGTTTCATCAACGACAACGGGGAACTTGTATTGTAAACTCAACTGGTGGATTCTCTTTAGGTTCGGAGTCTTAAGAAGTGGGTTCGAAGGACATTCACAAACGAGCCCCAAGATTTTTTCACCATTGGACAGCTTACTCTCCAATTCGTCCAGAGATTCGTCATCACCAAAGCCGTAAAAGTGAACGCCAGGTCCAAACTTCTTCAAGATGTTCAGAGTATCAACGTACGGGAACCCAAAACACACCGACTTCTCCTTAGGCAGTGTCTTCAACATACATAGGTGGGAGTTGAAGATCGCAGCCATTCCAGTTGGGAAGAGAAACACATCGGACTCGTCAACTTGATCATCCATCCCACCGGCAATGCGTCTCCTAAGGGCCAATTTGGCCTCATTGGCAAATTCCAAGTTCAAGTTGCGGCCAAACCTCTCCTCAATAAAAACTTTGTACTCTTTATCCCTGTCCTCATGAAGGTTGTTGTCCACAATCTTCAATTCTTGAAGGACGTACTCACCGAGTCTGGAGGAGATACCTTCACCTGAATGCTGCCAGTACTGCTTTGCCACGCCAAACTGCGATTCCGGAACGAACACCACAGCGATATGGGCCTCTTTTCTATACGACTCCTCTCCGTTTCCCCTTGGTGCAGGTGTCGAGAGTTGCAAGATGCGAATAGTTGGAAGTGCACCAATGGTGCTCTTCTCTTTGACAAACTCCCTACATCTCTTGGCCACGGCATAGCTGGGGAATACAAAAGCACGTTCACCTTCTCTTCCGAATTTCTGCTCCACCAAACAGCAGAGCTCTTTGATTTTACCATGGATGAAGAAACGAGGGTATCCCAGCTGCATCTTGTCAACGACCCACGACTCGCCCTCTTCGTAGCCAACGGTGGCCTTCCACGTTGGAAGCGTCACGCTCACTGCATGTGGCGTGTTGTTCGGTATGGACTCGCCAATCTCCTGGGAAGGGTAGATCATTGGTGGGTGATATGCTGCTGTCGGGCCCAGACGATGCCGATGATTCACATTTCACGTGTTGGAAAGAAAGAGAAGAAGTGGGGTGTTCGGATGTAAGGGTGTTGGCACGCGCTGCGTAACGGAGCCGTCGGAAATTTCAAAGGCTCGTAACGAAGCCGACGGTAATTCGATGTTCATTCCATGCGCTGCTACACAGCGGATTGGATGTCCTGGTACATGGCCCCATGCCATGGTTCCAAGAATCAGATCAAGCTGCCACGTCTAGCTGAATGGGTCATGATATGATTACACTAGCATTTGTGGGCAGGGGGGAGGGAAAGTGTGTGCAGGGCCCTGAATCGCTCGTTTGCCCGCAAGTTTGTTGGAATTGCGTCAGGTCTCGGAAAAGACCGACGGATAACTGAGGAGCCCTCATATGCCCTATATTAAACAGCAACATTTCCGCTTCTTATCCTCGAGCATATCGTGTCAGAAATAGTACATCATGACCAAAGTTGTTGCACAGGTGCTCAGCGAGCAAGAGTTCCAGCACCAAGTTGTTGCTCAATACACCGACGTCATCGGCGAGAAAGTGGAAGGGTCGATTGTCTCATTCAGCGATGAATGGTTTGCAGCTGCAGAGAACCTGATCAAACCAAAGCCTCCAGTCAGAGATGCCACAAGATTCACCTTTGCTGGAGCCTGGTACGACGGCTGGGAGACGAGAAGACACAACGCGGAGGAGGCAGACTGGGTGATCTTCAAGCTGGGAGTCTCGAGTGCCCATCTGATCGGATGCGAGGTGGACACAGCTTTCTTTAACGGTAACCAGGCACCAGCTATCAGCGTCGAGGCCGTTTCTTTGTCGACTGATTCGCCTGATTGGAGCAAGGTGGAGTGGGACCAAGTCATTAGCAAGGTCGAGTGTGGTCCATCGCAGCGCCATTTCTTCAAGAATGCCCAGCCCACCGAGCAGGCATACACCCATGCCAGACTTAAGATGTACCCGGATGGTGGAATCGCTAGATTCAGACTCTACGGATCTGTGGTGCCTAATCTGTCGCAGATCAGCAGCGAGTCCGTGGTGGACTTTGCCTCTGTAAAGGTTGGTGGCCAGGCTGTGAGCTGGTCCGACCAACACTTTGGAACTGTTGATAACCTGCTCCTTCCAGGTCGTGGTGTGGACATGTCTGACGGGTGGGAGACCAAGAGATCTAGAGCCCCAGGACATGTTGATTGGGTTATCATCAAGCTCGGTTCGAAGGTGAAGGTTGGCGAGATCGTCGTTGACACTGCGCATTTTAGAGGAAACTTCCCACAGCAGGTACATGTGCATGGACTCGATTCAGAGGAGAAATCTCCAAGCTACGACGACAAGAACTGGGTGGAGCTTGTGGCACCAAGCAAGACACAGGCCGACAAGGAACACTCCTTTAAGCTCGACAACTCTGGAAGTTACACACACGTGCGCCTCACCATCATCCCGGACGGTGGTGTGAAGCGTGTGCGTGTCTTTGGTACCCTAGCTTAAATACCTTTAAAAACATAATTCATTAACCCGCACAATGCCATTCGTAGAGAAACGCCGTAAGCTGTGCTCATCGCAGAAAATTTCGGCGTTCACCGAGAATTCACAAAGAGCCACAATGGATGCTCTCATTGATGGCTTATTCCAGCGGGTCCCGTTAAACTGGCTGGAGATCGCCGAGGATCTAGATACTGCGTCTCTTCTACCGGTGTTGCGGGAGATCTCAGAGTTCAACGGCTACTATATCAGACAGTTTCTTCAGCAGCTGTTCAACAGCTCATTAGACCAAGATGACTACTATGAGCTCTTCGCCTCGTTGGTAATGAGCAGACCAAACGGTGCTATATTCACAGACCGTGTGGCATACAGCATTAATGGTGAAAGGATCTGGATACAAGAAACTCCAAGGCTGATCTCTGGGGCTGGGACCACGGGACTACGGACTTGGGAAGCTGCTCTTTTCCTTTCCCAATGGATAGCATCGCACAAGGATCACTTCAAGGCTAAGAAAGTACTGGAGCTTGGAGCGGGAACAGGGTTGGTATCCTTGACGCTTCTAAAATCTGTGGATATTCAATCGTTGGTGATTACCGATGGGAACTCCAGTTTGATCGATGCCCTATCGACAAATTTCCAGCTCAACGGGATTACATACCCTTCAGAGTCGATATCGTGTCAGCAGTTATGGTGGGGTCAGGATGCGGTCCCGGAGTCAGATGTTATTGTGGCAGCAGACGTGACATACGATTCAAGTATCCTCCCATCACTGGTTTTATGCCTTGAGGAAGGGCTGGAAACTGCTGCAGAGGCATACATTGCTGCTACTGTGAGGAACAGCGAGACTATCAAGGCTTTTGAGGACTTATTGAGTGAGAGGCTGGACTGGTCTGTGGTGGAATACTGTGAGGAGCCGTGGAAGTTGAACCAAAGGGTTTGGTATCCTCCTACGAGCCCAGAGATCAAGATTTATAGAATTTTAAAGAAATAGAGTTGTTTTCTGAGTGCTTGTAGCTTTACTAGAGTGTATAATTAGGCCAAAGATGGACATTATCAGACAAGGAATTTATAAGAAACAGGAGTGAATTTTTGCTTTAGCACTTTTCAAACAGAGGAGTTGTACAATAGTTTTATTAGAACCACTCAAGATTGCGTTCGAGCGACTGTCAAAGAATCAGCAGCTCGCTAAGCTGTAACTAGTGATTTATTGAAAACAAAGGGTTGAATGAGAATGCTGTTGGTCTCCACATTTTGTGACACATCAACATGTTAGTCCGAATCGGGACATATTCCAATGTTTACCTTTTGACCTTTTGAACCAAATTATCAAAATCACTCGCCCCAAATTGATCACCAGGTACCCAGTGGAGGATGGCATTGACCTCCATCACCAACAAGGAGAATGTGGCACACGAAGCGAAAGAGACACTTAGGCTTGAGGGGCTGCTGAGCGAACAGATTGCTCGTGCCCGAGATGCTCAACACGAACAAGAGCGGTTGGAGCATGATCTACTCAAGCAGGAGGAACAAGTACAGCTGTTGCAAGCGTCACTTACGAATACCCAGCAGCTCAATAAGCAACTCAACAACAAATTACGCATGGAACAGAGCTATCATGAACAGGAGATGGAAAAATGGCATGCGGCGGAACGGGGATGGAGACAGCAGGTAAGAGAGAGCAGGCAAGAGACGGAGCTGTTACAAGACATCTTGAAAAGCAAAGAGGATCTGATCACTGTACTCAATGGAGAGTTGGAGCAGTGTTTGGGTGAGCTAGGAGCGAAAAACCATCGGTTGGAGGCAATCGAGCGAGAGGCCCATCAGGAGAAATTGATCGTGGTTGATTCTGATGATGAAAAGATACTACTGCCAAGTGACTCAGAATCAGAAAATGATGAGTTTGAACCATCAGATCTTCAGCACAGTGACTCTGAGGATTGTGAACCCTCACAAACTCCTATTTCCATGACGACTGAGCTGAACACCCAACTTGGTCAGAAGGACAAGCTTGTGCAAAAATACAGGTTTGAGCTCCGAGCTTTGAAGAACGAGAAGACACAGTTGTACGATTATGTGAACAAGCTTCTTCGAAACCAACCACATCCAAAGCAGAATGACGTCCTAAAGGAGAAACTCGTAAAGAGGAAGATATTACGAACCGTGTCGACCTCTGCCGATAGAAAACAAACGAGCCAGAAGAAGAGGGTGTTCTCCAACGTGGTTTCTTCGAAAAGCTACAAATCCAGAAAGCCTTTGGAGGTTCACAATAACAGTGACAATGAAGAGGACCAGGAGCTCATGCTTGAGAGACAGGTTATGGATTTCTCAAGTACAAGGCCGTTTGCTCTCCGGCAGTTTCAGGAGCTGAATCCCTTCCGCTCAATATTGAGTCATATGGTAGGGAAAAGTGATCAAGTGGACCTTGGAATTGATTGACGGCCCCGAATAATGATGTTCTGAATTGTAGCTAGTTGTTGGTAAAGTTGTAGAAAACCACGAACTTCTCCACCAACTTCTCCACCGGACCACTGTACAAAAACCATCATCTGCAGCCACCAGTTATCCCAAGCAATGGCCTGGCTCTCATTTCTCAGATCCAAGGACTTTGACCCCGTTGCATTTGAGCGTCAGCTGGCCCAGTTGGCGAAGAAGATCACCACCAACGAGCGTAACCTTAGCAAGTACCGATTTGTTCACCAAAGGGTGAAGAAGCTGATACATCTGTACGGTATTGGTGCCTACGTTGCATGCATCGGATACGTGCTGTATGTGTATGGCTGGAACGTGACCCTTTATCCATTACGAACAGTGATTCTTCTCCTGGCGATCCCCTTCTTGCTCTTTTCATTGCTCAAGCTTGCCACGCTGATCTATGAAGCACGCATAAAGCGAACAAATGCAGCAATCGAGCAGTACAGATTCGAACACGAGTCGAAGATCGATGAACTCAAGGAAAAGACGAAATTTTCAAGCACACAGGCGTTGTTGAATCGTTTTGCCGATGGTGGTGATGTGCAAGCAGAGCTTGACGAGGAGATATTGGAGAAGAGACGCAAACTGGATGAGATAGCGAAGCTACAACTCGAGGATGAGACAAGAAGGGCACAGCATAGTGATTCCAAGACTTGGCTTGACTCAATAGTGGACACCGTGGTTGGTTCTGCGGAGTTGAACGCTGAGCAACGATACGCACTCATATGCTCCAAATGCTTCAACCACAACGGTCTTGCACCACCTGGGAAACTACCCACAGAGGTGAAATATGTGTGCCCAAATTGTGGCACGATCAACGGTGAAAACACCCAGTTGAAGGTTAATCCAGCAAGCGAAGCCCTTGAGGAGTCAATAGAGCTTGAAAAGGAGGATGAAGAAGCTCTTGATGGTTCAAAAGCCAACCTCTCTACGAATACATGAAACTACCAGACCCTCCTCACAAGGGAGTGAATCACAGAAACCATCCTGATCATTAAGTTTTAATCACAAAACTCCCCACCCTTCCCTTCTTCACCTTCTCACATGCATGAACTTGTTCTTCTGCTTCAGAGCCTTTGGAGCAGGTGGAGGCGGCGCCACCACCTCTGGCTGAGCCTCGTAGAGTCCTTTACTCATTGGATCTGTTCCCTGCATAAGTTGACTGTGCAACGGCACAAGAGCGTTCATCCGTAGGCCCTTTGGCACCGGTATCTCTTTTGGTTGTATGTTCTTCAACGATGGGTCCACCAGCGTCTTCTTCAGCAATTCTGGTGTGGTCTCATGGGCCTTGAGGTATTTGGCCACTTGCACAAGCAGATGGCGTTTGTTATCGGCCAGCACAGAGACAGGCTTCCCGTCATCTTTCAGCAGCACACGCACACGACCAGGGTTACCCCAGTCCTGAGGATGTGTCTTGACAGCCTCGTGCATGCATACCAGATGTAGTGAAGCACATGCATCGACGATGGTTTGCGCCACCGGGTTCTCGACGGCAAACTGGGAAGAGACACGACGGCCCTGCTGGCGTGATCTGTTCTTGTCGAAATAGCACGGATACAGTATTTGAAGCGACTTCAGAGTCTCCTGGACCTCTTCTGGGATGACCTTACCTCCAAAGGCGTCATCTTCCAGGTCGTCGAAGTCTTGCTGTGCGCTCTTGGGGAACAGGTTCTCCTCCTCCTGATCCTGTGATCTGACAACGGTCTTCTCGAGCTTTGGGGCAAAGGCCGTTCGTAGCGTCGGGTCGAACTCTGCCAGGTCCATGTCCATGTTGTCAATGTCCTCTCCATCGGAGACCTCCTCCAGCAGCGGCATCTTTGGGCTGTTAAACGGACGATCTTTGGTGGAAAAGGGGAGTATCTTCCACGCTTTCTGTCCACTCGTTCCATCGACGTTCAAATCCGAGAGAGAGAAAACAGGGCGGTCTGGGACACACACCCGCGAAGACGTTTTTAGGCTGTTTTCCATCGATGAGCCCATTGATCCCATTGCTGGAGAGCTTGAGGGTCGAGCCGAGGACGATGCCCAGGAAGAGCCAGCTGGACGACTCTGCGTCGCTGAAGAAGCTGCTCAAGACCTTCGAGGAGGAGTACAATGGAGATCTTGGAGTGCATCTCTACTCAACGCATCTGATGCACCTACGCACCCCCAGCTTCCCACGGCCAGGGTGGTCTGCCTGGCCCCTGAGCAACGACATAGTCCCTAGACCACAGTGCCTTCTGCAGTACACCGATGAGCCTGAGGTTGAACGGGAGAAGCAGGTGGTTTCAAACGCCATTGCACCGGAATCAGTGCACATGACGGATCGACCAACCGAAGAGGTTGTAATTGAAGACGAAGCTGTCACAGACCCAGACCCCAAGGAGGTTCTTCGAATAGAGATCGAGAGACTGTACAAGAGGAAAGTGTATGCGAGGATACACAACACTGGACACAAGACGTTCGGTGTTGAGCCTTCGATCGATATGGAGGTGCCCGAAGAAGTATTTGAAAGATTGACCGCTAAATTCGATGCCACGATCGAACCATTCCAACTATTGCGTCATGGTGAGCCCCAAAGAGCAAAGTATCCCTTCAACTGGGCCCAAATCATGCTGGAGTCTGGTGTAAATGATTCCAAATTTATTGACAAGATGCATAGCGTCTTCACCGAGGAGGCCCATGAGTTCTTGGACAAGATGGTACCCAGGGAAAGCGACACGGATAGCGCGTCCGTATCTGAAGGTGAAGAAGACACGCAGTACTCAGACCCAGGCTCACCAGAGATGCCATTGGACGAATTGCCAACGACTCAACCAAGCTCAGCGAGGGAGCGAGAGGTCAAGAACCAGAGGAAAGAGATCACGAGGGACCAAAAAACTTGGAAGATCAGGGCACTGTCGAAAGAGCTAGCAGTGCGACTACTGGAAGAGGAGAAAAGACGATTAGAACAATAATACAACACATATACACATCCCTCACTTCTGGGAACCTCTGGGTGTGTAAATTCGCAACACTGTCTAATAGGCGAGATCCCAAAGAGCGGATGGCCCATTTTCGGCATAAGTTGCCCTCGTGATATACATGCTGTCGTTCCCCGTGCTGAATACTTGCTTGGCAAAGATCTGGGCACCGAGGAAGTACACCTCGGAGTGGCCATTCTTCTTCCATTCAGGGAAATACTCGGGCATCTTGGCAAGTCTGATCGAGTTTGGAACCTGTGTGAAGTTTGCCAGGGAGGATGTAGTGGATTGGAACGCTGCCTGTGCAGCAGATACCTGTTGAAGTTCTTTGCCAATGAGATGATCATCCAAGAGTTGTGTGTTCAACGCGTCCAAAAAGCCTGTAATTCTTGCAGTGCGTCCGATGACAATGATATGATCCCACGCCTCTTGTCTTTTGGCCAAGTCAACAATGTTTTTCAAGGATTCATGGATGGCAGAGGAGATGCCAGAGATCAATTTCTCTGCACCTGCAAACCTCTCTTTCCCCACGGTGATCTCATTTCCATCAGCATCATGGAACGAGTTCTTCTCCAGTAGTCCATTCGGTGTCTTATCCAGCCCTTTATTCTCACGTTGTTCCAAGATCTCTCTAGTTCTTCCCGATGTGACAATGGCGGCCACGTCAAAATCGTCCTCTTTGTCATCGGTTAGGGCATCTAGCCCAAAAAAGGATCTCTTCTTATCCTCATCGCTGAGCACCTCATATATATCTGATCTCTTCAACGTCTCAATCTGCGCAGGTGACAACTGCGGTAGCAGGTTCTTTAGCGTCTCGTTGATGTAGTCACCACCCAACGGGATGACCCTTTTGGCACTGTAAATGGCCGAGTAATCCACCACAGGGATGATTTCAGTCTTTGCCGCACCGATATCCACCACAAGAGCGGTGGGGATCCCACCATAGGCGTATATGGATCCCAATGCTGCAGGGACGATTGTGAACGCACTCACGCCAATCTCCTCAAACACGTATTGTGCAATACGCTCCTCGTCCAGTTTTGACCATAGGGATGAGGAGATTAACACCAGTGGGATGTTGGTGACCTCAGGATTGGTGGTGATGAAGTTTTTGAAGATGAGTTTGAGAAGGTAGTTCAAGGCTGGCAGGTTGACAATTTTCCCAGCTACGATGGGATGGATAGCCCTATCACTGTCTCCAGTGGCACTGAACGCATCAGGTAGTGAGCTATGGCGATACACCACGGTCGGGACCTCGATGTTTGGCGGCGAATAGGACTCGCCCAGACCGAACTGGACCAGTGTTGTGAGGGAACCTGGTGATATCAGCTGGTGTTTATGTCAGTACACTGGTAGAAGCTATAGCGGGAGAGTTTGGAGACATACGAGGTAGTGGTTCTCGCTGAAAGGCGCCATTTTCGATGGTTTTGAATGGCTCACAAGCGAAACGGAGCTCTGTTTTGTTTGTGGCCTTTTTCGAGATTCTGAGATTTCAGCTCTGATCGGAATTGTGAGGAGCGCACCGGTGAAGGAGTGCACAAACCAGAGAAGTAAATGGCCATGGAGCGGTGGTGATGCCCGCAGTGTGTGAGATGACAGGGAACAGAGTTGGCCTTATGGATACACAGCGAGTAGTTAAACGGTCTGATGTCATTGGATGGAACTCCACAGCGCAAAGTACACTTAAACCCATACACCACTCTTGACCCAGTCCGAATGCGGAAATTCTGATCCAAAAGTTTCGCGTCAACCAGCCACACACAGATAAACCCCCCCGGTTAAGGAAGTCCACCACTGGTTCACGTTTATAGTGGGGAAATAGAAGCCCACGCATAGACGCTACATAGAGGGTGTGAAAGATATGGCAAGAATACCGAAAGGCGTGAGAAACAGGCCGGGCGACCCGATTGCGCCCGGGAATGCACATCTCAAGAGGAGATATAGACCAGGGACAAAAGCCCTTAGGGAGATTCGCCAATTCCAAAAGTCCACAGATCTTCTGATCGCGAAGCTACCGTTTGCACGTGTCGTGCGTGAAGTTGCCCAGCAGTACATCGACATATCTAACGAGGTTGTGTACAGATGGCAGAGTGTGGCTATATTGGCATTACAGGAGGCTGCAGAGGCGTACCTGGTGAGTCTTTTTGAGGATACAAACCTATTGGCGTTGCATGCGAAACGTGTAACCATCATGCAGAAGGATATCCAACTGGCGAGACGGATTAGAGGTACGATATGAGTCGAGAGTTGGGCCCTTGGTGATGAGAAAATTCAATTAATGACATGTACTATACGATATTGAAAGTAGTGAATGCAGTGGCGAAGGATGAATGAATAATTACTTGTTGGTCTGGTTCAATGAGTCCTCCAGCTCTATCTCATCGTTCTGCTGTTGCACAGGTTTTTGGGATTCCTCATCTGTATCATCCAAATGGTCCAACTTCTCCCATTTTTTGAAGACTGGAACGAGACATTGCGCAGTAACCACTTGAAGCGTTTGGTAGAGAACAATAGATGCCAACAGCTTACCTAGGTATTGGAAGTCAGAACCATATTGAGCCGTGATGAGAGACACTCCCAAGGCGGCTGTCTTTGCAGCCCCGCAGAACATGACGCAGATGGTGTCCCGTCTGTTGTAATAGAATGGCTTGAAGAGCTTGTAACTGTAGGTATACACTTTTGTTGAGTCCATAGTTGGTTGCTCTTTAAAGATCAATGGGATGAAGAATGGACGTGCACACAGGTAGCAGATCAACGTCCAAAAGAGATAAATTGCAATGTCAAAGAACACCAAAAAGATACAAGAGGCCGTTGGAATCGACTCAAATGCATGCTGGTGGAATGCTGTGGAGAAAGAGGAGAACATAACCAATAAAAGGCAGAAACTGCTCACCTTGTTGAAGTAAAAAGTTGTGAGGAACCATTTGGTCCGCTTCGGGAAGACATTCTGGACCACCTGTCCCACAAACGTGGGCACAAAGACACTGAGACCGAGTTGCTTCATGACATCGGCATAAAGTTGTCTCAGCGTACTGTTATTAGCCGGGTTGGCAAATTGCCAAGCAGGGACAGACGTATACATCTGCAATAGAGCGGGCGAGATGAAGCCTCCAAGCATGTTGCCAATGAACACCTCACAAAGGCAAAGAAGGTGGTTACCGTTGGCCTGTGTGGTCATCATCACATTGGATGCCACTGTTGTTGGACAGGTGGCCGTCACGATGAGTCCCACGAGCATCCAGCTGTCAATCTGCCTGTCGTGCGTGTGCTTGATAGCAGAGCAGAGTCCAAACATCATGGCCGATGTCATCAAGAAGGAAATCACCATCACTGTTAGGTGAGCACGCCAATGGCCCATATTCTTCATCAGATCGGAGGTGCGCATCGACAGTCCTGACTGGAGGAAGATCACCGCGACGGCGCCGTAGCTGATGGTGTACTGGGCCTTGATGAGCCCCTCTTGGCGCGCAAAGTTCGGAGCAGCCTTGGCGATGCCAATGAAGATCGCCAGTGCGATGAGGAACCACTGCCGGATGCACAGCGCACGGAACCATAGGGCCCACTTGAGCAGCCTGTCGCGATCCATTGGTGGGTTTTGTGTCCGGTGGTGATGAGGTTAAAAGTGGTGAAGGGTTCTCCACACAAAGCGAAGAGTGTGATGATCAACTAAGGAGAGGGTGTAGATGGCAGTAAAGGCACTCAAACGGAACTCAGATAATTCGCATGCAGGCTCATCCACTCGCCGTTGACTCACTTAGGCGATGACCTCTTCAGCCGTCAAGCGCCACAGCCTAGTGAGATCCGACCGTCCAGAACCGGGGGAGGGGCCAGCCCATGTGTAAGCTCTTACGTAATCAGAAACGGAAAGTGTCACGGGCCACAACTCCATGTGGACTCTCACCACTTCAACCATCACCGTTTCCTGGAGGGGGGAGGGGATTCTTCTTTCAGCACATCCGTTGCGCAGATGTCCTGGTTCTCACCGAGGACCACAAGTACGGTGAAGTATGGCAAGCGTGTGGCGGTTGTTGTTGCATCGTGGGTGCCCGTGATGATCGTCTTCAACGAGCACGTCTGCTACTTTGGCAAGATCGAGGGTGCATCGATGCGCCCGACGTTCAACCCGATGGACTCCACGCAGGACTGGGTGCTTCTGTGGAAGATGGGGCTGCGGGGACACAATGGCATCAGAGTGGGAGATGTCGTGCTGTTCAGATCCCCACAGAACCCCGAAAAGGTGCTGTGCAAACGCGTGAAAGGTGTACAAGGCGATATGATACTCGCGAGGCATCCGTATCCGCGAGACCAATGCCATGTGCCCAGAAGCCATCTATGGGTGGAAGGCGATAACATCCATTCGATCGATTCGAACACTTTTGGGCCCATCAGCTCTGGATTGGTCATCGGCAAGGCAACTTCTATAATATGGCCACCGAGCCGTTGGATGGCCGTGCCGGACGGAGGCAGAGAGGCAAGAATACTCAAGGCTGGACTCTCTTAGTTCCCGAGGGGGGGGCTGGCTGGTTCTTCATTTCATGACAAGGGGACCCAACCATACACAGCATCGCATCAAAAACATCATCTGAACATACCACTACCCGATCTGCCAGACTAATAGCTTGTACAAAACCAATGAAGATTGCCTGTGGCTATTGGAATATCCTGCATATACATGACACTGATTAATTGATAGCTGCTTAGATCTCAAAACCAAGTTCAAAAACACGTGCCCTAAGGCCTAAAAAAACATCTATGGCCTCTGACCTCAGGATACTGGAGTACAACTGTCAGCTATTCACTAGTCAAGAGTCTGTTTCCCTCGCCCAGTCCTCTGTCCTCTGCCGTCAGGTCCACCATCAATGAGACGTGGTGTTCTGATGTAGTGACCTAGCAGGGTAACGCCACGAACTGGACCAGCGCCGGAAGGTGAAAAATTCGCCGACGAACGCTGAACCAAGCGGACGTTCATCAGGAACAATAACCACTACCCAGAAACAACATGTCTGCCACCATTGAAGAGCTTCCAGAGGAGATCCCACAGGGATCTGAGGTCACTGTGATCTCCAAGAACGAGAAGAAGGCCCGTGCCCTCATTGCCAAGCTCAACCTCCGCGAGGTTAAGGGCATTTCCAGAGTCACCTTCAGAAAGACTGGCAATCAGATCTTCGCCATCGACAGCCCAGACGTCTACAAGTCCGCTGCCGGCACCTACATCGTGTTTGGTGAGGCCAAGCTCGAGGACCTCAGCGAGAGACTCCAACAGGCCCAGCAGGAGGCTGGCGCCGAGGAGGAGCTCGCCCCAAAGGACCCAGCTTCCATCACCGCTGACCTCGAGGCCGCCGCCATCTCTGGCCCAGCAGATGAGGACGACGAGGAGGTTGACGAGACCGGATTGTCCGAGGACAACTTGAAGGTTGTCATCGAGCAGGCTGGTGTTTCCCGTGCCCAGGCCGCCAAGGCCCTCAAGAAGCACGACAACGACTTGGTGAATGCTATCATGGAGTTCACCACCTAAGCTTGGTAATTGATTCTCTCGATCGTTATTAAATTCTGTAGTCCCGTATGTATTTTCTTTGCTATATTGTCATACTTCTCCCATCGAACACGACCAGAGAACCACAAAATGTCCAAGGATACAATTAGGGTCGTCGTTTGCGGCGATGAAGGTGAGCGTCTTACATAGCAGATGGCATCTTGTTTGCTAACAAATAGGCGTCGGGAAGTCTTGTCTCATCACAGCACTCGTTAAAGACACTTTTGTTCCAAATATCCAGGACGTGTTGCCTCCCATCACCATTCCAAGAGACTTTTCCAGCTCACGATACTCTCCCAACTCCACAATCCTTGTTGATACGAGCTCACAGGACACACCGTCGCTGCAGAGGGAAATCAGGAGAGCAGATGTCATTTGGCTCGTGTATTCGGATCATTACTCCTATGAACGGGTATCGCTCTACTGGATGAATATCTTCCGTTCAATGGGTGTTAACTTACCAGTTGTACTCTGTGCCAACAAGTCTGATCTAAGCGAAGGTGATAAGATCACAGAGGAGTTCATCCCGCTATTGAAGGAGTTCAAAGAAGTGGAGAGTTGCATAAGGTGTTCAGCAAGGGACAAGTACAACATCAACCAGGCCTTTTATCTATGCCAAAGGGCAGTGACACACCCAATCTCACCTCTTTTCGATGCAAAGGAGGGGAAACTGAAACCTGCCGCTGTGAAGGCATTGGAACGTGTCTTCTTCCTCTGTGACAAAGACCAAGACGGTGTGTTGAACGAATCGGAGTTCCTTGCCCTGCAACATCGATGCTTTGGACGCGGTTTGGACATCAATGATATTGCAGAGATTAAGCAGACGGTCAATGACGTACAACAGGGTGCCTTCAGCGAAGTGGGGCTAACGTCTGAAGGATTCTTAATATTGAACAAGATCTTTGCCCAACGGGGGAGACATGAGACTACATGGGGAATCCTAAGAACATTTCATTATACGGACTCACTTTCACTGAGTGACAAGTTCCTATGGCCTAAACTGGATGTTCCTCAAAACTCCAGCGTGGAGTTGAGTCCCATTGGCTATAGATTCTTTGTGGATCTCTTTCTCCTGTTTGACAAGGATAATGATGGAGGGTTGAATGATGAGGAGCTCCAATCGTTGTTCAAGCCCACCCCAGGCATACCAGAATCCTGGGATGAGACAAACTTCCCGCAAACTACGGTGCGAAATGAACAAGGACATGTCACATTGCAAGGGTGGCTGGCCCAATGGAGTATGACAACGTTTTTGGATTACAAAGTAACCTTGGCATACCTGGCGTTTCTTGGATTTGAGTCAAAGAATGGATCAACATCTTCAGCACTCAAAGTGACCAGACCACGGAAAGAACGGACCAAGAATGGCTCACAAGTTAGAGTACAAGTTAATGACCGCACGGTGTTTAACTGTTTTGTTCTTGGGGGGCCTAAAAGTGGGAAGTCGTCACTTTTAGAGGTGTTCTTGGGCAGACAATACAGCGAAACGTACAATCCAACGATAAGGCCAAGGATTGTTGTGAACAGCGTCGAGTTGAAAGGTGGGAAACAGGTGTACTTGATCTTGGAAGAACTGGGTGAGCTTGAGCCGGCAATCTTGGACAATGATTCACGGCTGCACCAATGCGATGTAATATGCATGGCATACGACTCGTCGGATCCAGAAAGTTTCCATTACTTGACAGAGCTCATGGCAAAGCATCCACTGCTGCGGAAGGTACCCACCGTTATAGTGGCATTGAAGGCAGATTTGGATAGACAGCAACAACGCTGCGACATCCAGCCGGAGGAGTTCACGCAATCGCTATACCTTCCACTACCTCTACATGTGTCGTCTGCCTGGTCGTCTTCTCTAGCGGAACTCTTTGTTCAACTGGTGGAAGCATCACGTCAACCGCAGAGTGCGACACCAGGGTTGGAACCGGAAGTCCAGAGCGACCATTTATCCACCGCGGTAATTGCGGCAAGTGCGGTAGGGTTTATCAGCGTACTGACTCTCTCAATCTACAAATGGACATTTTCAAGGTGATTTATTGGTGGTGCTTTTGAGGCTCGGGTATATAATACTTTTACTACCGGATCGGGATGAAACAATTAGGAATTCGAAATAGTACACCAACAACTACACCTAAGGGGTTCACCGATGATCTCGCTGGCGACTGGCATCGCCTTGTCACTCGCTCTGTCGACTCTTTATGTTCTCATACTGAACTCTAAGCACGAGCCCAATAGAAATGACCCCAAAGTCATCAAGTCGAGGATCACCTCCATCACTTTCTTCAGTCTGATAACGGTGATTGCACTGCCTCCACTGCTATCATATCTCTCAGATGATCTCGCTACTGAAATCTGGGACCAGATGGGTATCAAGCCCACCACATCAGCCTTGAGTGGCCTTTTCCTCGTCATGCTACTCTTCATTGGGCCATTGCTCGACGACATCATCAACAACCCACCATTCACCATATTCTATGCTCTGATATACGACTTGACAACTCTCAGAGGGCTTAGAGATCTTGTGTTTGCTCCCATAACGGAGGAGGTTGTGTATACATCGGCAATCATCACCATTCTGAAACAAACGGGGGCGTCGATGGGCATGCAATTGTTTATCCCTCCGGCATTCTTTAGCATTGCACACATACATCACGCATATGAGCTATATGTCACAATGGCCGTAGATACAAGGGTGATATTGGCATCTACGCTATTTCAAGTGCTGTATACATACATCTTCGGAGTATTTACGGATTTCCTCTTCATCAGACAAGGAACCATATGGGGGTGCATCCTTGCTCATGCCTTTTGTAACTTCATGGGACTTCCAAATGTGATGGTGAGTTCTGAAAAGTTCAAATGGTGGCCTATGACCTATTATAGTTTGCTAGTTGTTGGTATTTACGGGTTCAAGAGCCGGTTATTTGCTTGGACTGAATAGAAGGGGGACGAGACCAATACATACTACAGATCATGTGACATTAATCATAACATTGAAGGGTGTACACCCTCAGTTAAACTCCTCCTCGTCCAATTGCTGTAGATACAGCGTATGGTTCACCAAGTTCAAGTACGCATACATGAAGTTTGATAGAAGCACCTGTTGTCTCAATGGCCGTCTTGGGTTAGCCAGCTTCAGATGACTGAGTCTGTACAGCGCACGTTCAACATGTACGGGGAATCGATAGTCCAGCATGATCACCGTGGAGATCGAAAGCGGTGGCAGTGGGAATCCAAAGGCAGAGTCGGTGAATTGAACAGGGGCGTTCGGCTTGTTGGGACGCCGTGATGATTCGGAGAGCTTTCTTGTGAGTGATTCCCTTTGCACGCGATGCTGTTCTTCAGAGATGGCAAGTCCGTTGAATTGTGATTGACTAGGTGAGGTAGCCGTACTCACTGTCTGTCCCTTCGAAACAACTTTAACAGAATCTTGTAAAGTCCTTTGTCTGTCCTCTTTCTTCGAGCTGGCACTGGAAGCCCTCAGATTTGGTCTCTGTGGCGGGACTCTCTGCCTTGGTGGGGACTTCTCTGGACTTGTCCTCGTGATAGGAACATTCTCATCATTGAAAGTGGCTCTAGTCGGAGTAACAACCCTCCGTTGCTCCTTCGTTGACTTAGGAGATGGTGATCTCTTCATCTTGAACAGGTTCAAAAACTCTTTCGACTTGGATTTGGAGCTTCCCGGGAAAGTCGAGGGCTCAGAAACTTCAGTGGTTGTAATTGTTTCCGGACTTGGTATTGGCATGTGTAGAGGCTGTGGCTGGGCCCTCTCAACCTTCTGTGTCAATGGCGAAACTTTCCTATGATGTGGCTGTACTTGAGAAGATTGTCCAGGCACTGGTGCTTCCATTTCAACGTCAACGTCATCAACGCTGATCATGGAGCCTGCGTGCCTGTTTCTAGAGTGGTTTGTCCTCTTTGCAGTCATATCACTTTGAGATCTTTGTAGCTCTGCAGTGTTTTCCTGGGCTCTGTGGTCGGAGACAGATCTGTGTGATCGTTCGGGCGATGAGCCTTGGAGTTGTTCATATGGGTGTGGCTGATGTTGTTGTTGCTGATGGTGTTGATGCTGATGTTGGTGTTGATGGTGTTGGTGTTGATGTTGCTGGTGTTGATGCTGATGTTGCTGTTGCTGTTGATGTTGCTGGTGTTGATGCTGACGAGGTGAGTCAACTGATCGGCGACCCCGACGGGACACCTGCTCAGAAGTTGTATCCTTCTCTTTATGAATTTTCGGGAGCTCCTTCTGCAAGAATGGCGAAGGCTCCTCTCTTCTCGATGCATTGCGATCCACTCGAGTTCTTCTCGTATACGTGGTCCATTTGTTTCTCCTCAACGTGCTGGACGAATCGGCAATCATCGGAGCATCCTGATCGACCTCTTCTTCTTTCATCCGTCCGTCGTCTGATGACTGCTCACCGTAAAGCATCGATGATGAGGAGCTGGCACTGGACAAACTTCGAGCCAGGGAGACTGCATCGGTAGCCGCTAGTCCAGCCATCTCAGTAAGCTTATCGAGCTCATCAGTTAGGTCTTTCAATGAAGGGATTGGGTCCCTGTTCTTATTCAACTTCTTGGACATGTCATCAAGGGTACTCTGGACGTGTCTTTTGAACTGATCCGGCGCGATGCTCGGATGTGACTTTGCTGGTACCCACAGTAGCCTTTCCGTATCCAGTCTTGCGTCTTCATCGTCTTGTACTTCATCATCGATCAGTGTCTTGTCAGCTTCATCTTCCAGCGATGAGGTTGACGATAAAGATCCCGAGTTCGAGGTGATAGAACCCGTGCTTGCACTTCTTTTCCTCCTCTGTTGCTTCTTCTGATAGTCCTGGAATTCATTTTCTGCCGAAAGATCAGGGTCTATGCTCAAGGAAGCTCCCATGGATAGCCTCTTCAAGGCCTTAACCGCATCTCGTTCTTGTTGAACGGCTTCGGCCGCTAAATAGGCATTGGACTTGCGTTTGGACTGTGCGCCATCCTTTGTGTGTCTTCGCTGCACCGATGTTGTCTCTGTGGATCCTGACATGACATGTGACGGTGATATGGCTCTGGATCTTGTCTTAATGAATGTGTGCGTGCGGTGCCTCAAATCCAATCAGTTTGAAGCGTGTATTTCCCGCTTAAATTCGTGCAGCAATGAAGAGTCCTCGCGTCTGTATGTGGTGCGCTACCTGTAGCGGTTGTCAGGGGTCCTGTAAGCTTGATAGCAATTCGAGTATTTGAGGCTTTATGGGCCGCTGAATTTTTCGTTTCAACGCGTTCGTTAACTTCGTGGATTTTTAATGGAGACCTCCGTGATCCTCGCTGATGTGCACAATGCCGATAGAGGCGGAGAAGCTGGAGACCAGGGGTTCTGACTGGCAAGCACGCATGGACGAAGATAGTATCAAGCCTGTGGACCTCACGCCTATCAAAAAGACTACACAGCCTCGGTACTAACTCTCATGCGCCACATATTACCGCATTGGATCAGCAAGTGGCTAGTGCTTACCTAATCTCATCAGGAAACTTCCTATTTCGGCCATTGATTTTCTTTTCTCGAGAGCGCGGAAGAATCTCGTGATGCTCGGCCCGCAAGAAGACAAAACATATAAAAAAATGCTCTGATTTATTCTCTTCTCCCCCATATTCTCGCAATCCAGACCATCGCTGAAATGGCCACTTTGCCCCTGATAACAGCCACGAACCTCGCGGTGAAAAACACCGAAAAGAGCTGCTGGGTCTCGTTGTACAACAGAAAAGTGTACGACGTGACCTCTTTCCTCGATGAGCATCCAGGCGGCGAGGAGCTCATTCTTGAGTGGGGTGGCAAGGATATCACTGACATCCTGGCCGATGAGACTTCACACGATCACTCAGAGATGACTTATGAGATGCTCGATGAGAACTATCACATTGGCTATCTGGCAACGAGTGAGGAGGAGAAGGAGCTTCTTTCAAATCCAAAGCATCAGCAGGAGGTCAAGTTGGAGAGCGAAGAGTTCGATTCAACAGCGCTACACGGTACTCCAACTTATGACAAGCTCACTATCGCCACGGACTTTGATCGTGACATGACAAACCACAAGTTTTTGGACCTGAAGAAACCTTTGTTGGTCCAAATGATTTTTGGAGACTTCACCAAGGAGTTCTATCTCGACCAGGTTCATAGACCACGTCACTACGGCAAGGGATCTGCTCCGCTCTTTGGAAACTTTTTGGAAGGATTGTCACTGACACCTTGGTGGCTCGTGCCAACGATTTGGCTCCCGGTGGATGCATACTTTTTGTACTTGGGATTCACCCAGTTGAGTGTCCCAATAACGCTGCTCTTCTTTTCCTTGGGCCTGTTTGTCTTTTCCCTGATAGAGTACGTCATGCACAGATTCGTTTTCCATCTTGATGAGTACCTTCCGGAGCACCAACTCGCATACACGCTGCATTTCCTGCTTCATGGAGTCCACCACTACCTTCCTATGGATCGGTACAGACTTGTCATGCCACCTACGCTACTAATATTGCTCGCCTTCCCGATCTACAAGACTGTGTTTGCCCTGCTGCCATATGACTTGGCATGTGCTGGGTTCGCTGGTGGGTTCTTGGGATATATCTTGTATGACATGACGCACTATTTCCTCCATCATGCAAAGCTGCCTTCATACATGCAAAAGCTGAAAAAGTATCACTTGGAACACCATTACAAGAATTACGAGCTTGGCTTTGGTGTTACAAGTTGGTTCTGGGACGTTGTCTTTGGCACTTATCTCCCAATCGGTGAGACATCCGCTTTGAAGCAGAACTAAAATCAAAATCAATTACGACTTATGACGGGATACTCAAATGACATATGACTGATATTGGCAATAATGTATTGGAAATCAATCAAAGTAGAGCTTTCGTAGTTCATTCAGCCTCTCCGTCGAGTTTTCACTCTTCTCTGGTGGTTTGGACAGTCTCTTGAAGATGTCTAGCAGTACGATATATCCATTAGTGAAACAACACCAGTTATGGTGCTCGTTCAATAGGTTTACCTTCCCTGCCATCCTGACTCGTCTCGTGTCAGACCTCGATGTGAGTAAAAGCTCTGTTCCCTGCTGTTCAAATTTCCAGCCCAACAGACTGACTTCGATCATTGCATCATTCAGCTGTAGCCCATGCTCTGTGAGCCAATGCCTGACAACCGACAGAGATTGCCCATTAAGTACCGTTTCGATGTCGATGGCATTGTCCGAGAACAGCATGTTGTGTTCGTACCTCTCTTTGAACCACTGCAGTTCGTTAGTCATATTGGAGAACGAGATCTCATACAAGGAGATCGGAGTGGGTTGCTTTCTCCATGGACAATTATCCCGATGGAAGTGCGGTAGCTTCTCCACGTATCTCTCTGCCAACCTATCAACGAGCTCATTATTCATATCGATATCATCTCCGTCATCACTGTATTCCACTATGGGTAGATTGAGAGAGAAGCGAGCGTTGCAACATGTGCACACGAGCGTGTTCACTTTTTTCGTATCACACTGCCATCCAGCAAGTGATGCTGCCAATGGGGTGAGCACTTCGTTAAGAAGATTCCAATGTATCACTCTCTGGAAAGTGGCGATTCTATCATACAGCCTCTCCCTATCAAAGGGTTGGAACAGAGAGTCCGCTCGATCAGAAACCTTCGTGGATTGCCTCACCCGTCTTCTTGATATCGAACGGAAGTACTTTACCGTCTTGTTGGAGTCAACTTCTCTGTTTCTTGGACTCCTCGTGAGCCTGGAAATCCTGCGAGAGAGCCGTAGCGACGGTTTAACAGGTTCAAAGCCGGTGTTAAGGGACTCTAGTGCCAGTGCAAGCCGTTCAGACATGGATCCGTGAGCTGAGACCACATGATTGTGCCATGGCTGAGCAAGCTCATTGATATAAAGTAAACCACAAAACACAACACCCGAACACCACTCTGATTTGGGAGGCGAAATGTTGGAGAAGAAACAACAGAGTCAAACGGAGCCCGAGATCTCACCAGCCAATTGAAGATGGTACGTTGAGGCAATCGCCTGCGTTGGTGGAGCAGACTAACACACACACACAGACATCGGTTGGTACTGGATACGATCTCTCGAACAGTGTTTTCTCGCCGGACGGCAGAAACTTTCAGGTGGAGTACGCTGCAAAGGCAGTGGAGAATGGAGGCACCTCGATAGGACTCAAGTGTGCCGATGGCGTTGTCCTGGCAGTGGAGAAGATCGTCTCCTCCAAGCTGCTGGTGCCTAACAAGAACAACCGCATTCAGACCGTTGGAAAGCACGTTGGTGTGGTATACTCAGGCATGCTCCCAGATGGAAGAAACCTCGTGGCAAAGTGCAGAGAAGAATACCAGTCCTACATGTCGCAGTACAAGCAGCCAATCACCGTGCCTTATCTCATAGACCGCATTGGTGGGCTCTTGCAGGCCTACACGTGCTACAACTCGGTGAGACCTTTTGGTGTCACCACCATCATTGGAGGCATTGACGACAAGGGCCCACATCTCTACATGCTGGAGCCTAGCGGAACCTACTGGGGATACCACGGTGCTGCAACAGGGAAGGGGAGACAGGCTGCCAAAAATGAGTTGGAAAAGCTTGACCTCACCACGCTCAGTGCTCGTGATGCGGTAAAGGAGGCTGCCAGAATAATCTATCTTGCCCATGAGGATAACAAGGACAAGGAGTTTGAGATTGAGATCAGTTGGATCTCCACCTCTGAAACGAAGGGACTTCACAAATTTGTCCCCGACGAGTTGTTGAAGGAGGCCAAGGAGTTTGCAGAGGCAAAGCTTAACGAGGATAGCGACGAGGATGAGACCATGTCTGACTAGTTTACTTAGAAGGGGATGTCGAGAAAGAAAGTGTGTCCGTCATATATATTACTTCTGTAGCTTGGCAAGTTTCTCCTTGAGCAGCTTGTTCTCGTGTTCGAGCTCGTTCACGAGCTTTTGTGATTCATCAAACTCCAACTTCCGTCTCTCTCTTTCAGCCTTCCGTTTCTTCTCCAAATCGGTGATGCGTAGCTTTGACCGTGGGCTGTTATCATCTTTGCTATTCTCGTGGTACCACCGAAGCTCCTCTTGCAGTGTAGCAACCTGTCTTTGCAGCTCACCGTTTTCAACACTCAGATCTCCATCACCATTTAGCATCAGTTGGCTGTGGTCATCGATTAGTGACTTCATGGCATTCTCAAAGAAGGCCAACAATGAGCGCACAATGGCATGCGTCTTTTCAAAATCAAGATCAGATTCAGATAACTTGCTCAGTTTTTGCTGAGCTTGACTATATGAAGATTTCTCCAAAACAGGTTCGAATTCATGGAACATATTCTGGAGATGATGAATCTGTAGATCGAATAGACTCTTGAACCCCACCTCATAGCTTGTTAGCGAAGAGAGCTGATAACTTAGTCGTCCAACTTTATCATTCAAAGAATTGTTATTCAAGGTCAAGTGGGAGCGTTCCCGTTTAGCTTCTTCCAGGGCAAATGTCAACTTGCTCTTCTCTGCAGCCAGTGTTCTCTGTTTCGTCACAGCAATATTCAGCTCCTTGGCCGCATGCTCTAACTTCCGCCTGTACTCACGTTCCTTACTAGCGTTGTGGTCTTGCAGTTGTTTGAGTGTCTCTTTGATCCCATTGAACTCTCTCCGGAGAGTTTCGTAATCATCCCTGGAGGACTGGAGGTCACGCTTCATCGTCGCTGCGTTTTCATGATCACGCGATCTTTCCACAAGCTGCTCCTCCAAGGTAGCGATGGTGGCATGGAGAGCTCCAACCTCCTGTCGACTCTTGGTCAATTCCTCCTGCAAGTCAGCATAATCACCATGCTTGTCAACCTCACGCTTCAGCCTCTTCACCTCGGTCTCCAATCTCTCCACATCCTTTGTGTGATTACTCTTGACAATTGTGAGTCTATTCTTCAAAAGCTTAGCCTCCTTGGCCTGATCTTCCGTTCCTTTGAGATCATTAAACTCATCGATCTGTGTCTCGAGCTCCAGTATGTACTGATTCAAAGCAGATACCTTCTGCCTCTTTTCATTCAGCAGCTTCCTCAAACTGCTAGAGAATTGAACTGTTTCATCATACTGATGCCGTAGCGCTGCAACCTCAGACCTTAATGTCGAGACAACAGCAGACTGTTGACCCAAGAGCTGTTCAAGCTCTTTTTCAACGCGCTTTGAGGATGACAGCTTGTTTTGGAAGTCATTCTTCATTTGTTCAGGTAATAATTCATTCTCATCGTTGATTTCATTCACCCGAGCAGAAAGGTCATCAAACTTACGACCAAGTTCGCTGATGGAAAGCTTCACAACGTTTAGTTTCGTGTTGATGGAGGTGGAATGATCTCTTGCCTGTTTTACAGCTCGCGATGACTCGCCCCCCATGAATTGTAGCAGAACTGATAGGATCTCATTCAGCAGTTCAGTCCAAGAGTGTGAATCTCCTTTCATCGAATTTATCGTCGCGTCATGTGCGGTGAGCTGCTGTTTGAGCTCGTCGATATACGTTTGTAAGTTGTCATTAAGTTCCTTCGTGCTTATCAAGTCGTTTTTCAACTCCAGTGCTTCCTTCGCCTTTTCATTAAATCTTGAAGCTTCGGCAGCCTCACCTCGTTTAAGTTCCTGCTGAAGAGATTCCCGCTGTGAGGTTAATAGATCATTCTCCACTTCAAGCTTCAGCATGATCTCTGATTTCAACTGATCCCCATTACCAGAACGGTTCAGTATTTCCCGTATCACCTCCGTGAGAACCTTTTGTTGAAGTTTGTAATTCGTCACCTGTTTCTTCAGCGATTCCACCTCAGAGATGCTACTGGTACCTAGCGAGTCCACACTTGCTGTTTCAAATAGTGAGACTGCCCTCGTTGGAGATCTGATGCTATTTGCCATTGCTGGCTCACTAGAGTCAAATAGCGACTGTACATAGTTCATGGACATGACATCTTGTTCTTGTACTTCCTTCACTCGAATGCAGCTCCGTGGCCGTAGTCTTCTCCAGGGCGTGGCCTCTGCATGCATCTTTGGCAGCTTCGGCGTAGACCTAGGGTCATCGATGTCGATAAATTTGGTGTTTGGGGGTCCTTCATCGTGGGCAATTGCATCCTCTTCGTCCGTTTGATCGGATGCTGATAGGATCTGCGAGCTGGTCTCCTTTTGAAAGAGCTGGAAGTGCTCATTTCTGGTGGGGCTCGATACAGCCTCCGGTACTGTGGGCTTGAAGTTGTTGACATTGGTAGATCGGATGATCTGTGAGTGTGAGAAGAAGGAGCTCGAGTTGAGGAACTCATTGTCCTCATCTTCACCATGGGTCATCTCCCCACTTTTTTCTGCCATCTCGAGTCCGTTTAGGCGATCAGAGAGTGACACGGAGACATCACCGGACTCACTAGAAGAGTCTCCCAGCAATGGCATTGTAACCCCCACTGGTCGATCTCAGCTTTCAGAGATGCCGTCAGATCAGATCAGACCAAATAAATAGAGGACCGGCAGATGGTCTCAGCTATCGCACCAGAGTGTAAAAAAAAAAGACGTCCAGGTGGTTGATAGCAGGTCAACTGTTACTGCTCAGAGCTTCACAACAGGCACCAGTGCAGTCACTGCGAGATCGAACAACTTCGCTGTTCTTTGTTTTGTATTCGTTTCACGCGTTTCGCATCGCAGACTAAAACTTGTGGAAAATTACCACTTTCGGCTTCTTCGTCCAGAGCTGATGAAAAAAAAAAAAACTTCGACACGCACAAAAGTTCAACTACTGAGCTTCGTTAAAAACCTTTGTAAAGCGAACAATGTCTGCCGTTCCAAAGATCGAGGACATCACCGTCGATGACATCGACTTCTCTGACCTGGAGAAGAAGTTTGCTGTCCCAAAGGACACGACTTTTGACCGTTACGTTGTCGTGGATGGTGCACCAATTGCACCAGAGTCCAAAGTTGCCGTGCTCACCAAAGTTTTGACCAAGCTTCTCAGCTCAGCCGGTACTGTTGTGAACATCCACATGCCGCTTGAAGGTGGCAACACCCGTGGATTCCTCTTTGTGGAGTACGAGAGCACCGAAAGTGTTGAGAAGGCGATCAAGTCCCTGAATGGAAAGAAGCTTGATGTGAAGCACCGCTTGTTCCTCAACAAGTTCATCGACATTGAGAACTACGGTGTCAAAGGTGCCGTGTCCGATGAATTCGTCGAGCCTCAGCTTCCACCGTTCCAGGAGACTGAATACCTCAAGTCCTGGCTGCAAGATGAGGCCGGAAGAGACCAATTCTTGTTGCACAAGGGTGACGTTGTCGGCGCCTTCTGGAACAAAAGAAAGATGGCTCCAGAGCCTGTCATTGAGCCACGCCACGGCTGGACTGAAGGGTTCATCAAGTTCTCTCCAAAGGGTCGTTACGTATTCTCTCTCCACCCTCAAGGTGTTCAATGCTGGGGTGGTCCGGAGTTCAAGAACCTGAGAAGATTGACCCATATCAACGTGCGTCTCATTGACTTCTCGCCAAGCGAGAGATATCTCGTGACACTCTCCCCAGAGCCTATCAAGCTCCCTCCAGCCGACCACCCAAAGAGAGCCACTTTCCCATTCGGTCCAGAGTCCGAAGGTCACAAGCTCGTGATCTGGGACATTGCCACAGGGCTGCCTGTCCGTACTTTCGCACTCCCACCACACCTCGAGCAGAAGGGTGAGATGGCCTGGCCGTTGGTCAAGTGGTCCTACGATGACAAGTACGTTGCCCGTATGGGACCAAACGCCCTTGCTATCTATGACACCGCAGACAACTTTTCGTTGTTGGACAAGAAGCCTATCAAGATTGACGATATCATTGACTTTGAATGGGCCCCAGCCGGTGTGAAGTTTGCCACTGCCAGACAGACTGACCCGTTGGCCCATGTGCTTGCCTACTGGACCCCGGAGCTCGACAACAAGACCGCACGTGTGGCGCTGTTGGAGGTGCCAACAAAGAAGGTGTTGAGAACGGTGAACTTGTTCCAGGTTTCTGACTGTAAGTTGCACTGGCAGGATAAGGCTGAGTACTTGGCCGTTAAGGTTGATCGTCACACCAAGTCCAAGAAGACGCTATTCACGAACTTGGAGTTCTTCAAGTTGAACGAGAAGGATATCCCAGTTGAGAAAATTGAGCTCAAAGACCGTGTTATCAACTTCCAGTGGGAGCCACGTGGAGACAGATTTGTCTCCATCTCTAAGCCTGAGGTTGTCGGTGCTAACCAGACTTTTATCAAGAACACTATCGAGTTCTATGCACCAGAAATTACCAAGGGCAAGGCTGTCGAATTGAAGAAGTGGGTCTGTTTCAAGAGCATTAAGGATCAGGTTTCAAACACCATAGAGTTCTCTCCAAAGGGTCGTTTCGTCACGATTGCCTTCATCGGTGGTACTAAGGGCTTCATTGAGTTCTACGACTTGGATTACAATGGTGAGAAGAAGGAGACCGATGCCGTTGATGCTAACGTCAAGCTCCTTGGCGGTGAAGACTTTGGTGGTATGACCGACCTTGAGTGGGACCCATCTGGACGCTTTGTCGCTGCCTGGTCCTCCGTTTGGAGTCACAAGGTGGAGAATGGATACAGAATCTACAACTTTGCAGGACAGCCTCTGAGAGAGGAGCTCTTGGATGACTTCAAGGCATTCATCTGGAGACCAAGACCAGCGTCGCTCCTGACTGGTGGTGAGAAGAAGAAGGTTAGAAAGAACCTCAAAGAGTACAGCGCTCAGTTCGATGAGCTGGATCTCATGGAGGAGTCCACCACTGCCAGGGAGCTCATTCTTAAGAGACGTCGCCAGCTCGAAGAGTGGAGCGCATGGAGAGCGGAGGTGGAGAGCAGCAGGGAGAAGTATGGCCTTGTGGTTGAGGAAGCTGATGGTGACTCCGAGGTGATCGAAGAGATCAAGGAGGAGCTGATCGAGGAAACAGAGGAGCTGGTCTAATTCAACTAGTGCAAACCGTGGTTGTGTGGTAATGATTGTAGTGTTGATACAAACTCCTTTCTTTTCACGAGGAAGCCTGAAAAAAAACAAAAAAACATTCAGCTCATCGCAAATATCCATCATAGAGAGATCTGGACATTTATCTCCAGGAACAGAAGAGGGAAGTGCTATAAAAGTGTTTTCACGACTCACCAAGCTTCTCACGCGCAACCCCATGACAAGAGTCAAACTTCAAGGGCGCGCCCTTTACGAGTCGATAGGCTCTCCGCAGCGCATCGTGGCTCCCATGGTGGACCAAAGTGAGCTCGCCTGGAGGCTGCTGTCCCGCAAACTGGGTGCCACGCTGTGCTACACACCCATGTTCCATGCTCGTCTCTTTGCCACGAGTCCGAAGTATAGAGAAGACATGTGGTCGCCGATGGACGGCGACGGTGTCGATCGGCCTCTCGTGGTGCAGTTCTGTGCTAACGACCCGGATATCCTGCTGCAGGCTGCTAAGCACGTTGTGGGGAAGTGCGATGCCGTTGATCTCAACTTGGGTTGTCCTCAAGGGATTGCTAGAAAGGGCCATTATGGCTCTTTCCTCATGGAGGATTGGGATTTGGTGTACAAACTGATCAACAAGCTGCACACAGAGCTCGACATCCCCGTCACCGCCAAGATCAGAGTCTATGACGACAGGGAGAAGACTTTGGAGTATGCAAAGATGGTGCTGAGTGCCGGTGCGCAGTTCTTGACGGTGCATGGCAGAACGCGAGAGATGAAGGGCCAAAAGACGGGACTGGCTGACTGGTCCATTCTCAAGTACTTGAGAGAAAACCTCCCACAAAGCACGGTCTTCTTTGCCAATGGAAACATCCTCTATCCTGAAGACGTTACAAGATGTTTGAACGATGTCACTTGTGATTCCGTGATGAGTGCAGAGGGGAACCTTTACAATCCAGCCATCTTTTCGACGGAGACTGATCCTTTCAAGCAGTTCCCTCGAGTTGACCATATCCTACGGGACTACTACGAGATTGTAAAGACTTGTCCAGGGAATGCGTCCAAAATTGCAATGAAGTCACACATTTTCAAGCTACTGAGACCGTTCCTTGAGGTGCACACTGACCTCCGCCCATTGATCGGGAAGGTGTCTCCAAAGCACAACTTTGATGCCGTGGAGGCGATCGTTAAAGAGGTTGAAAAGAGGGTGGCTGAGCTGTATGCGAAGGATGACATTGCACAGCTGGATGTTATCACGACAGGAGATGTTGAGCTATGGGGCGGTGCATACAAGAAGATTCCATACTGGAGATGCCAGCCGTATTTCAGACCTGTAAATGGAGTTACGGGGGATAAAAGGGTAACGGAGAGCTTGAAAAGAGCAGCAGACGGTGACAGACCGGATGAGGAGATGAAGAAGGAGAAGATAGATACTAAAGAGTGAGTGATGACTACATAGGCCGTATAAATGATATCCGAGTTACCATCGCTTACGCTGTTCTCGGACTTGCACACGGGAACCCCGGAATTTACGCTCTGCCAAAACCTCGAAACTACCGTCACGAGCTACAATGGATGGCAACAGGAACGAGATGACCGAGCAGACGCAGCTGCTCGATGGGCGTGTGCAAGCCTACACGACGGACGATATCGTCTTGCAGCACAATGTCCGTGTGCGCAGGGACTCGGTGGCGACCCAGAACACCCACGATGACACATTGTCCATCATGACAGCATTGCATAGCATCAGGGACTACGTCAAGGAGAGGTATCCCTCGTTCGCCACTCGCAAGTTCATAGCGGCAATCATATGGTCTCTGGTTGCAGTGGGGATCTTCAATCTGATCTTCCTCCCGAGAACCTCTCTGGCAAGGGACTACAGACGCATCCATTTCTCCTCATTGTCCAAGGATGAGACGGAGAGACTCTTTATGAAGTCTCTGAACGACGAAAACCTCTGTGGTGGCCAAGTCTCCCAGTTCATGATGCTCAAGCACTTCAGTGGCGATGGAGATGCGATGGTGCAGTATACGATGGATCAGTTGAAAGGGTATGGTCTTCATCCCTACAAGGAGGTTTATCACACATGGATGCCGCAGCATCTGCGTTCCAGTGTGTCATTGCTCGAGGGGGACAGATTGTTGTACACTGCTAATCTGACAGAGAAGGATGCCCGACAAGACAACCCCAGCTTTCATTTTTACTCGGCCTCGGGCGACCTCACTGCAGAGTTCGTCTATGCCAACTATGCCACCATAGAGGACTACAAAGCTCTACATCAGCAAGGTGTCAATGTCAAGAACAAGATACACATTGTGAGACGAAATGTGACATCTATCCAGGTGCATACTGCACAAGACCATGGTGCCCTTGGTGTGATAACGTATGACGACTATCTCAAGCGAGACACCGTTTTGCAGTATACTTCTGCTCCAGGAGATCCAACAACTATAGGGAGAGCATCTACACGTGCGGTAAAGAGAAATACACCACATAACATTCCAAAGATTCCGTCAGTGCCGATGACGCTTGCCCAGATCACACCAATATTGGAACACCTGGCGCAGACGTCATTAGAAGGCCCATCTAACTTCAAAATCCACCTATCCAACCATCAAGAAGATGCCATCAGACCGATGAAGAACATCATGTACGAGATCCCGGGGCTATTACCAGAAAAGATCATCATCGGAGCACATCGTGATGCCACAACATCACAAGGTGCCACGGATGGATCTGGCACCGCAGTACTGCTCGAGATATCCAGGGCACTGGGATCATTGGTGCGAAATGGCTGGAAACCAATGCGCACCATTATGGTTGCGTCGTGGGATGGTTCATACCCTGGTCAATTGGGATCCACTGAATTTGGCGAGGCTCATCGTCAAGACCTTCAGAAGCATGCAATCGCATATATCGACGTTGGCAGTGTCACTGGCCATGACTTTGACGTGAAGGGAAACCCCTTACTGGATCGGTTCCTTGTATCCTCGAGTAAGTTCATCCCGTTCAACAACTACGGCGATGACAAGTTACTGTTTGATTATTGGGGGCTGCCCAAGATTGGAAGACTGGCAGCAGAGGGGGACTATAGCGTGTTCCAGCATTATCTGGGGATTCCCAGCTGCCACGTTGGCTTCCATGGTGACGTCAAATACGTGAACACGATTAACGATAACCTTCCACAATTGGAATCTGTGGACCCTAAATTCGAATATCATGGGACACTTGCAAAATATTTGGGATTTCTCACTCTGTCTTTGAGTGAACATGAGGTTATTGGATACAAAGTGATGGACTATGCCAATGAGATCAATGAATATCTCCGCCATGCAATAATGACATCCCCTTATAGGAGTTCCGAGGCGTTGAATGTGATGGATCGGACCAGAAACACTCTGCAGGAGTTCATAGATGTCTCTAAACAATTTGACAAGACTGCTGAAAGATTGCAAGGCGAGATCTCGGTCGATTACCCTTGGTTTAAATTCTACACCAAGCTTAGACTCGCCTGGGAATCCAAGCTTATGGGGAACCAAGCCAAGGTAATTGACCTGTTGTTTTTAAAGGCAAGGCTACAAGGTCGACCGTGGATGAAACATCTGGTCTATGCTCCTGATACCCAGACCGGTGAGTGTTCGTATCTACCTGAAATAGCTGAAGCCGAGGATGAAGAACATTTCATTAGGGCCATGGAGACGCTGCAGAGCACTGTGAAGAAAGCCACCGGATGGCTCAAGCTGTAAGATGCGGGAATACGATAAATAATGAATAAATAGAAGATTATAGCCCCATAGAACGCTTCATTTGAGAATAGTGTTGTTTTCCCGTGGAGAGGATGTACTTATTCCCCTCAAGATCAGCTGCACTGGACCGGAATTCGTGCCTGACGTAGCGCAAGAGCTCTGGCTGCTGCTCAATGGGGAGTCCTGACTCGTTAGCTAGCCTTGATGTTGGAGTTGTCCGTTCGATGTTACACACTTTTGACGTCCCTGAGGACGGATCTAAAGAGCTTGAGTACTGCCTGTCTGTGAAGGAACTGCCTCCTGTTAGCGATGGATGTTCCAAAAAAAAACCCCCAGTGCTGTGGGACAGCAGATACACACACCTCTTTGAGTCCCAAGCCAGCCACCATTCCCCCACGTTACGTTGTTCCGGTGGGGTTGGTGGTCACGGATATTTGGATTGATGATCTTTACAAATTGAAACATGGAAAGAACAAAAGCCCATCAACAGCACAAAACAAATGGCATCACAGGAACCCGAAGCCCTGCCACCGACGCGCTGGGAGATCGAACTCGAGTTTGTCCAGGCACTCGCCAACCTCCAGTACGTCAACTTCCTTGCGCAGAACAAGTATCTTGAGAAGGAGGAGTTCCTCAACTACCTGAAGTATCTGGAGTACTGGCGAGAACCACAGTACGCTAAACATCTGGTGTACCCGAACTGTCTACACTTGCTCACATTGCTACAGAATGCCCGGTTCCGCGAACAGATCCTAAGGCAGGATGCTGCAGGTGTGCTGATGAACGATATGGTGAACCGATGGAAGGAACCACAGACTACGTTTGCACCAACGCCCATACAACAAAAGCCTACAACAGAGGATTCAGATGGACACGTATGATGACAATGCTAAAGACCAAACTTTACTTTCAGTTGCATTTTCACCTCCTCATCTTCCAGGTCAACGTTGCCAAGTTGACCCAATAATTTTTCCATCTTTGGCTTGTTATCCGTGAGTCCCAGCACTTGCAGTAGCTTCACCGCCTCCACGTTGAGGTATCTGTCTCTCTCACCCCCGGTTTGTGCATGAAATACACTCATCTTATCCACAGAGTCGAAGAGCTCTGTTGTTTGTGAAACCAGGTAGTATAGCGTCTGGTCCAAAGGTTGGAGAGAGGCTAACACGGATTTTACCTCCTGATCCAGACCTTGCGGCTCATCACCTAGGAATAGTATCGAGTCACGATATATCGTGAGCAGTTTGACAATGCGTCGAGCCTTTTTCAGCTGTGTATGTAACTGTTTGCGGATCAATAGCTGGGTGGTGATCTCCTTGTAGAGACTGTTTATCTTCAGATCAAGCTCTATGGACTTGGTCTCTGCCTTTTTGTCCAGTTCCACGCCTTCATAATGCCGTAGACGTAACCACCCTTCGCTCAGGTCGTTGGGTATCGTGAGAACGTTTCGCAGAGCATACAGCTCAAACTTGTCAAAGTTCTTATCCACCGCATTCTCTAGGAGCGTCTCAAGCTTGGCTGTGCCCATCTCGATCTCACCCTTGCCAATGTCGTGTACCCGCACAACATCCTCATCGTCACGCTGCGTCTTCTGCACCAGATACGTCTCCACCGCTTGTGTGCACTTGTACATCACCCCGTTCACAGCATTGATGATATCATCTATGAGCGCAATGGGTGGGAACCCGAGGTGCTCCGTGAGGATCTCTGTGGACTGGACAGTAGGAGCGGCCATTCGTCTGTTCTTTGCACTCCCCACTGGTGTTTTACACTTGGAAGTTGGAGGCTGGCAGAGTTTGAGAGTTGAGACTCTCTGTTTACTTTTCGCGATCAAGATGCGTTGCCGTGGCGACAATCCACATCGAGAAAGATGGTCACGTGATGTTATGAAAGTCAGCTTTTGAATGCGAAGTTTGGAGCTCATCGGCCTCTGCACAGCGAGGGCAATAGCGAGGCCAATAGCGAGGGCAATAGCAGAGATGCTGGCTGTGCGAACATTTTCAACTACATCGAGAGCTCTGAACAAGAAGTTCGCAGCACTGGCGGAGTATCCCCTCAAATGCGGCCTCGAGATCCACTCGCAATTGCAAACGCAGCATAAACTCTTCTCACTGTCCGATACGTCGTTTCAAGAGTTGCCCAACTCCAGGATTTCCTACTTCGATGCTGGTCTCCCCGGAACCCAGCCAAAACTCAACCCTGAGGCCCTCATACTGGCGCTCAAGGCTGCTGTGGCCCTGGGGTCTCATGTGAACCCCTCTTCTTCGTTCGACAGGAAGCACTATTTCTATGGAGATCAGCCCATCGGATACCAGATCACACAGCACTATAGCCCCTATGCCAAAGGTGGTGAGGTTACACTTTTCAAAAGAGATGGCATCAAACAGGATGAAAAAGTGATACGTATCGAACAGATCCAGTTGGAACAAGACACGGGCAAATCGGTGTACACCGAGCTTGGAGATGAATCTTACTCGAAGATCGACCTCAATAGAACAAATGTACCCCTCATTGAGATGGTTACAAAGCCTGACTTCACGCATCCAGACGAAGTGAAGGCATTCATCAAAAAATTCCAGAACTTGCTAAGGCATATGGAAATTTGCTCCGGTGACCTTGAGACGGGTGCAATGAGAGTTGACGTCAACATCTCCATCGATGGAGGTGAACGTGTTGAGTTGAAAAACCTTTCAACGACGAGTGCGGTGATCAGTGCGATCCGATATGAGTATAAGAGACAGGTTGAATTCGTACAAAATGGCGGCGTAATCGTTCAAGAGACGAGAGGTTGGGACGGTAAAAAGACTGTCAGATTGAGAACTAAAGAAGATGCGCATGACTACAGATACATGCCTGACCCGGAGCTTCCGAAAATATTGCTACATGACTCTATACTGGATCAAGTGAAGGCCAGGATGCCGCAGACCCCAGATCAAGTGTTGGACTCACTGTTACAACCACCATACAACCTCTCATTGAAGGACGCCTTGATCCTCACATATGATCTGGAACTGCTCAAATATTACCGTGTTCTCTTTGATGTCGCGGTTAACCAGCATGGCGTCGACGCTAAAGTTCCAGGGAATTGGTTGATCCATGAACTGCTGGGTACATTTTCCCGGAATAACATGTCATTCGACCCTGAATACGTGCCACATTCCAAGTTGATTGAACTCATGGAGGCTGTTCAGGAGGGATTTGTATCAAACTACAGTGCAAAGCTATTGCTTCAGCACTTGTTCAGTGACAGAGACGAGACGAGACCATTGGCTGACATCGTACATGAATATGGACTCAAAAGGCTCACAGAATCTGAAATCGAGCCTCAAGAGTTGGAATCAGTGTGCCAAGATATAATCAATGAGCAGGCAAAGACTGTGAAGAGCATTCAAAAGGGAAAGGTGAATGGGTTACAATTCTTGGTGGGACAGGCAATGAGAGCCACACAGGGGACTATCGATGCCCATTTGTTCGAACGTGAGTTCAAAAGGCAGTTGCATATGAGCTAATGTACATACATACTACACCATCTGAACATAATCTGCGACATCTATTCGGAATCAGAATCCTCCTCCTCGCTGGAGTCATCCTCAGCGACAACTTCCTCTTCACTACCATCCACATACGTTGGCATTTCCTCCTTCGAATCTGTCTGCACCGGCACAACCTCCACATCATCAAAGATGATCTTCTTATTAGGCACCACGGGCAGAGACTCACTCTCAGAGCCTGGTTCTATTAAAGAACCCTCCACGGAGACGACTCTTCCTGTGCTATGGATAGCTCTGACTGTGAATTTGACCTTCCCCTCCACTGGAATCTCCGACTCATCAAACCACTGTCCCAAGGACTGTGTCTTGACAGCATCTTCCTCGGTCTCCTGTTCTTGTTCATCAGCCTGGTTATGCACAAATTGCCACGATTCTGGAATGTTGTTCTTTTTGATGCTGGCGTTGAAAGTGTCGTTGATGAGCAGTCCGATGTGGGAGGGAGACTGCATGTACACAACACCTTGCAGTATGTCACCAACTTGTGGCTTCCATACGAGAAGGTCCACAGAGATCCATACGAATGCAAAGGGACTGTGCGCATTGACTTTGGCCACGATTCCAGTCTCGGTGCTATGCTCACCACTGAGCTTCACATTATCGTATCCAATCACCACACCACCAGCCTTGCCGAAGTGCTTCATGAGCATAGGGTCCAGGTGCTGTGCCTTGATTCCCTCGATCGGCGTCTTGAGATAGCATGGTGCCAAAGAGAGATACAGAGAGGTGTTGATCTTGTGGAAGCACTCTGAGAGACCCTCGCTGTTGATAGGGTTTGCGGAGGTCTGTGTGAGGAACTGTGGCTTGCGACGCTTGCTCTGTAGCTGAGCGTCCGAGTTGGAGCGTTTTCTAACCTGTGACATTGGCTGCTTTTTATGGGTTTCTTCTGTACCACTGGTGATAAAACTCGGTTTTACGAAAATTTTCTATGGCGATGAGCCGTCAATTTCGGGATGTTCCGAAAATGACTTTAGTTTACGACTACGGCAATTTGATTCAAATCACACACGTTCAGTGGTGAGTCTAAAAACACCATTCAATGGGGTTAGTCAAAGAACTTTCTGGTAGCAGAAGGTCCAAAGAGTGCGAGTCTGATAGCTGGGAGAGACTCCTCGGACAAGAGTTTCAATCTCTCCTCCAAGGTGTTATCCACGTCGATCTTCCCCGTTCCGTTGGTGAGCACAACACCACCAGCGAGATCCTCGTTCAAAAAAGTCGACTCGTTGATGGATGCGCTCACAGCATAGCCCGTCTTCTTCTCAAACTCCTCAGATGCGGTTTTGACTGCAGCCGTTGCAACCTTAAGGTCCTGCTTGCGCACTTTCACGGTCACTTTCTTCTCCAAGAGGGAGAGCAGGCCCTCCTCGATCAAACCAGCGAGAACAGGCTCGTAAGTCTTAGCATCCTTGCTGATGGCCTTCAATTTCTCCTCAGCGCCGGCAAAGATGTCATCCAACACGGTCTCCCTCTGGGACAGCACTTTGAGTCTCGTCTTATTGGCAATCGTGGATTTGGTGATCTGCTGGGCAAGGGAAGCCTTCTTCAGTTTCTGCTCATAGAGGGCATCGATGGCTGCAATCTCTGAGCGGACGATGTTGGCCTTCTCTATCTCGTATTCCTCGTCGGCCTATAATCTCGTTAGTTCCTGTCATGACGAAAGGGTTATCAAGTGGGAAATACGCACCTTGAGATGGATCTCCTTGGCCTTCTCATCAGCCTCCTTCTTGATGAAAGACTCCATCTTTCTCAATTCATCGGCAACCTTCTCGTTAGTACATGTCACACGTTTCGTGGAGGCAGCCCTTTAAGGGTCAGAGTAAGTGCTCGGTGGGGTCTTTGGCCAACTGAGTTCTGATCGGACCTATGTATTGGTATCTCACTCACCTGGTTGTCGCTAAGCGCACGAGTGGCAGACATTGTTTGATTGTTGGTTAACGCAGCCGTTTTGTTGTGACGTTGAAGCGGTTCTTAATCTCCTTGTAGCGCAGGTCTGCCATTTTGTGTGCACACGCACGACGCGTGGGCGACGAGAGACTTATGCTGGAATTGGAGATACGTAATGGGGGACCTAACCGAGTAACAATGATTGGGGTTGAGCAGATACAGGCAAGGAAACAGTCATGGAACTTGCCACATTCCACTTCTATGATCATTGATGTATCTGGTGAGCTAAATAAACCGAATAAACCGCATATTTATCATTACTGCGTCCCTTACCACAAACATATCGGGTAATTAGCCGAGTTTGGCCAAATTGGGCCCTCAAAGGGAAGAGGCAAAACATCACAACACTCACTACAGCGCCATCAAACGACTCATTCGCTTTCTGTACACGTCAGAAGGGTTCAAGGTTCTGATAGTGGAGTGCTGTTCATTTACCGCAGCTAAAACTTCACAAATGCTTTGTCGAAGAGGTGGAAGACCTGGCATCAACCTCCTCTGTTTAGCAGTACGATCACAGTCTACCCTTGAACAACCGCGTGTGAACGCTGTCGGTATTCAGTATCTTTCGGAGCACCTAGACAGTCAAATTTTTCCTCACAAGAAGAACACAGAGCCGTCTCAAGAGGACCAACGGCTGATTGAAATATCAAAGAACTATCTTGCAAAGCATGGTCTCTTGGGGAAGAAGACCGTAATCACAGATCCTATATCGTTTGACCTTCCGCAACTGCAAGGAAATAACCTTGACGAGCACTTCCAGCGACTTGCCTTGTTTGCCGCTGAGCCATATCTGACACAGGCGAAGCAATTGGCTAACGTCCAACTCCCACAACCACCGAAGGAGTTCAAGTTCGTATCAGGATGGTTGAAGTACACATCCGGCCAGGAACCAGTGCCAGTGGACTTCCCAGAAAGCGAAGCACTTGTGTTTGACGTGGAGACCCTGTACAAGGTTTCGAAATACCCAGTGATGGCAACGGCAGTGACACAGGACGCATGGTACGGTTGGGTCTCTCCTGTCTTGACAGGTGAATCCGATTCCTATGAACACCTTATACCACTGAATACACTGCATAAAGAGCGTGTCATCGTGGGTCATAATGTAAGCTATGATCGTGCCAGAGTGAAGGAGGAATATGAGCTGGCGGAATCAAAGGCTTTTTACTTGGATACAATGGCTCTTCATATTGCAGTATCTGGAATGTGTTCACAGCAAAGAATCAAATGGATGATGCATAGAAAGTTGAAGAATGCCGAAGAGGTTGATCAGGATGAAGTTTTGGACTCTGAGATTAATGATCCTTGGGTCAACTACAGCAGCCCAAACTCGCTAGCAGACGTTGCTGAATTCTACTTGGAGGATAAAGTGGACAAGTCTATCAGAGACACTTTCAGCGGTCTTGACATCCAAGTGATACGTGATGACTTCCAGAATTTGATGAAATACTGTGCGAACGACGTCGTGGTCACTCACAAGATTTACGCGCATGCCTTGCCAGAGTTTTTACAATCTACCCCACACCCAGTGTCGTTTGCTGCGTTGAAGTTTATGGGTACAGGGATTCTTCCAACGAATAGAAGTTGGGATGATTATCTCCATAGTGCAGAAAGCATGTACCAGGAATCTCGACAAAAGATTGAGACCGGCCTTCATGAATTGGCAGAACAGGCGGCCACATTGAGGAACAATCCGGAGTTATTCATGAACGACCCATGGCTAAAACAGCTGAACTGGGATATAGTGCCTCAGAAGTACAGGAAAGATGGCGAGCCTTATAAGTCACAGAAGCTGCCGGGCTTCCCAGAATGGTATAAAGAGCTGTACAATACCAAAGATCAGAAGCTTAACATCACCACCAGGGCACGTATAACTCCGTTGTTGCTGAAACTGAAGTGGGAAGGATACCCTGTGATTTGGAATGATCACTATGGCTGGTGCTTTGAAGTACCGAGAGCAGACGAGAAATCGATGCTTGAGAAGAATTATGTCAAAGAGAGAGACTTTCTGAAAACATTGGGCACTAAGAAACCTACCAAGAGGGATCTTGTCAATGATTCGAAAGAGTCCCTTGATGATGATACCGCGCGGGCACGTATGTCTCAGAGCGATTCCGACCTTGATGCCTTCCTCAAAAGAGATGAGACCTCCAGCATGGTGTATTTCAGAATTCCGAACAATGTTGGCCCACTGCATAGAACCAGTTTACTTCTTTCTAAGAACTTTTCAAATGCCTTTGAGAAACGTGTGCTTCACTCTGATAATCCAACAGCACAGGAGGCATTGACGATGAATTCCAACTGCAGTTATTGGATCAGTTCGCGAGAGCGTATCATGTCTCAGTTTGTTGTTCATAAGACGAAGAAGTACAGTGTCATACTTCCACAGGTGCTCACAATGGGGACCGTGACAAGAAGAGCAGTGGAGAAAACATGGCTGACAGCTTCCAACGCTAAGAAGACAAGAATCGGGTCTGAACTAAAGTCCAAAATCGTTGCACCACCTGGGTATTGCTTTGTTGGTGCTGATGTGGATTCGGAAGAACTTTGGATTGCCTCGTTGGTTGGTGATGCAATGTTCAAGATGCATGGTGGTACAGCGATTGGATGGATGACCCTTGAAGGGTCAAAGAATGAAGGCACCGATCTCCATTCGAAAACGGCCAAGATCCTGGGTATCGGCCGCGGTGAGGCCAAAGTATTCAACTATGGCCGTATCTATGGAGCTGGTGTCAAGTTTGCAGCAACATTACTCAAACAGTTCAACCCGGAATTCACAGACGAGGAGTGCAAGAACCGTGCCCAAGATCTTTATGCCGAGACCAAAGGAGCCGATGGGAAATACTACATCAATCGTGATCGAAAGAAGCTCTGGTTTGGTGGGTCTGAGAGTGTTTTGTTCAACGAGTTGGAACGCATTGCTCAACAGGATCATCCCAAGACGCCCGTGCTTGGGGCCAGTATCACAAGGGCCTTGATGGCGAAGAACCTGAATGTGAACTCATTCATGCCCTCGAGGGTGAACTGGGCCATTCAATCCTCAGGGGTGGACTACCTTCATCTGTTATGTGTGTCGATGAACTATCTGATCAAGAAGTATGGCATCAAGGCACGTCTCAGTCTGAGTGTTCATGATGAGATCCGGTATTTGGTGAAGGAGGAGGACAAGTATCGTGCTGCGATGGCGTTACAGATCTCGAACATATGGACAAGAGCCATATTCTCAGAGAATTTGGGGATGAAGGACCTCCCACAATCGTGTGCCTTTTTCTCTGCAGTGGATATTGATCACGTTTTGAGGAAAGAGGTCGATATGGATTGTATCACTCCATCACACCCTGTGGCGATCCCACCGGGTGAGAGTCTGGACATTCAACAGCTTTTGCTGAGAGATGATAGCAGGCTAAGTGGCGGGAAAGATTTCAAGTTGATGAAGAAGATTTCTCTTCATCCCGCTGAGAGTGAAGCAAACCATTCTACCGATGGTGTGTACTCTTTGAACAATCCTCGCTGGAAGGAGACGTATTTGAAGATGCAGACGTGTGTCAGCAATGCTGAGTTTAAGTCCTTGTATAAGGCATATAGAGACGAATCCCGTGCTCTTCAGAGAAAGAGTGTGACCGGTGACGATGACGCCTTTTTCAACCAACAGAAGACAAAGCCCAAGAGGTCAAGGTCAGTGAAGATTGATAAGAAGGCTGAGGTTGATATTGCAGGTACCACATGGGAGTCACTGGAGCTGGAGGACATGAAAAACCAAAAGAATATGATGAAGGCTCGAAAGCTGGTGAAGAAGAGAGCTGCCACTAAGCGATCGAATGAATTCACACGTTGGAAACATCGGAAGGGTCCTTCATCATATTTGGCAGAGTTGGAACTATTGGGAAGTAACTTGTCGCTCGAAGATGTGGACTCATTGGATCCAAGCATTCCTATAAGGGTTCGTAATGACGATGCATGGAGTGCAAACCTGCCATCGTTCCAGGAATTAGAAGGTGGGGCAGTTCAAACACAAAGAAATGCTGGTCTTAACGATGCGGCATTTGTGAACCGGAAGGGATTCAGCAGCTCAGCGATGGATAACTTCCACAGTGCACAGAGACGAAGATGAATAATGACTAATGTGATAGATTTTTTTAAGCGATGAATAGAGATATAGTTATTTTTTCCCCCACTGCGTGGTCTCATACTTACAAGGAGAGCACTTTCTTCAAAGCTCTAATGATGGTTGGGGAGTCTGGGAAGGCAAAGTCCTCGAGCTCCTTGGCGTATGGTGTTGGCACCTCGGCACCGGTGACACGCTCCACTGGGGCGTCGAGATGGTCGAAGGCCTCGGACTCCATGATCTGGGCGCAGATCTCCGAGCCGACACCAAAGGCTGGGAAGCCAGCCTCGACGGTGATCAGGTGGTTGGTCTTGATGACGGACTTGATGATGGTAGGCACGTCGAGCGGCTTGATGGATCTCAAGTTGATCACCTCGACGGAAACGTTGTGCTCCTTGGCCATCGTCTCGGCAGCCTCGAGCGAGTACTGGACGTTTCTGGAGTGGGTGACGATGGTGACGTCGGTACCTTCTCTCTCAACCTTTGCCTTGCCGATCGGAAGGACAAAGTCTGGCGAGAGAACCTCCTCGGACACCTCGAAGGACTCACCGTAGATCATCTCGTTCTCGAGGATCACCACTGGGTTCGGGTCTCTGATGGCAGCCTTGACGAGGCCCCTGTGGTCCTCGGCCGAGTATGGGGACACAACCTTGAGACCCGGGATGGAGCCGTACCAGGCGCTGTAGTCCTGTGAGTGCTGGGCGCCAACACCGGCAGCGGCACCGTTAGGGCCTCTGAAGGTGATGTTGCAGGGCTGGATACCTCCGGACATGTAGTATGTCTTTGCGGCGGAGTTGACAATCTGGTCGATGGACTGCATGGCAAAGTTGAAGGTCATGAACTCCACCACTGGCTTCAGGCCCGCGAGGGCAGCGCCGACGGCGACACCAGTGAAGCCCATCTCGGTGATCGGGGTGTCGATGACACGCTTCTCGCCGAAGCGGTCGAGCAGGCCCTTGGTGATCTTGTAGGCACCTTGGTACTGTGCAACCTCCTCTCCGATGACAAACACCTCCTGGTCACGGTCGAGCTCCTCGGCAAGGGCAGTGTTGATGGCCTCACGCACGGTGATCTTGGTGGTGCCCTGGGTGCTCTGGGAGCGCACTGCGTGGTGGGCAGCAAATGAAGCTCTTAGCCCCTGCTGCTTGAGCTGGTGCTTCTGCGCAGCCAATTGGGCCGTCTTGGCGACTTGGGCGAACTTGGTGGACATCCTGCGGTCTCTGTCTGTGTTCTATAGCTGGGGGGGAGGGGAGCAGCGCCTGGGTGTTTTGGAGAGAGGAGCCAACGATTTTTTGTTTCCCAACTGCTGCCCGGTGGGGGGAGTGAAGAAATTTGGTTGATGTGAAAACCTCCCGCCGTTCAATTTGTCCCACGGATTTGAGCGCTCGAATTTGCGTGGGGTGGGATTAAATGGGGTGGGATTAATTAAAGCGGTGAGATTGTTTGTTTGGGATAGATGGATGGCAGTTGATACCATCTGATCTACTGTATAGTATGGTGGTGGGGCCTTCCATCACCCTATTGTTCCTTCCAACACACCCTCCTCCTCCTCAACGAATTCCCCTTTCTGTGCTGCGCTGCCGAACCCCCCGCGGCCGCACACGAAGCCCCCCCACCAGATGGTGTCCGGGTGCTGAGTCAGTGCTCATGTCATGCTTCGTGTAATATTTCCTTTTATGGTAGCTTCCGTATTGGGATGTTTTAGTTAATTTTTCCCAGCCAATGCCGCTGCCCAATCAAAACTCCGGAAACCTCCATTACCAGCAGTGTTCACGTACGAACAAACGCATTCGACTGTTTGGCTCTCGATCATCAGTTCAAGACCTTACCATCAACAGACATCAACTGCCCGCTCCCTTCCCGGCTCACTGTTTTTAAGCAAACACACTGACCATGATCCAACAGCACGATGAGCACATGACACAACTGGCACCACTTCCCATAACACCGGACGAACTCGAACTCCCCGATCCTTACAGATCACCGCTGTACACCAGGTTCAACAGCATCATCCCAGCGCTCCAATCCGTACAAAAATACTCAAGCTACACTTTTGGTGCCTTTTCATTCATCCATGGCGTTGCTGTCATCGCTGCACCACCAATCTCCACATCCTTGTCAGATGAGCTCATATCCATGGGCAGACAGCTATATCAGGACCCAAACGTGGAATGGTGGCTCGTTTGGGGTTCTCTCAGTATGCATGTGCTGAGTGGCGTTGCCGTACGCGTGGTGCGTAACATGCTGTACAGATGGAAGCATGGTCAAAACAGACGCAGACGACCGGATCAACTGGGTGATGCTGGCGAGGATGGTGGGCTCACTGGTGGATTGGCCGGGTATGCTGGGCTCCCGAAGAAGACCAGCTTTGTCAAGAGAACTTTGAACTTGACTCCATTGCAATTTGCCGGGTACGTTAGTATCCCACTGGTTGCCTTCCATGCCCTACAGGTGAGGCTTGTCCCGCTCAAATTGGAGGGAGACTCGAGCTACATCAGCTTGGACTTCATCCAGCGTGTATTCAACTTTGACCAGCCAATCTGGAGACCCTTGCTTAACTGGGCCATATATCCTCTGTTGATCACCGTCACGACTTACCACACGATATACGGTGCTCTATGGTGGAAGGGCATCAAGAATATGACGCTAAGGAAATTGGCAATGAATTTCATCAGTCTGACGAGTCTTGTGGGAATCTGGAGTCTGTACTCGATCCACAAGATGGACACCGCTCTCCCGTCGTTTGTTAGACACAAGTTTGATGGGTATTTAGCCACCATCTACCGCTCATGAACGTCAATGAATCAATCGGACATCCTCTACCGTAATAACCATATCTGTGACTCAATGCCTCTGTTTTTAGGACGGTTCAATATTTAGTGTATCGGCCGATGCGCTCGGAGATGTGAACTGGAAAATCAGTCACCCACCCCCTTTACAACACCCATCGCTATCACTCCCAAACTTCCACACGATGCCCACCATCACTTCCCTGCTCGACACGGATCTCTACAAGCTCACAATGCACGCGGCTGTCCATCGCCACTTCCCCAGTGCCCAGGTCAAGTACTCACTTACCAACAGAACGCCGGACAAGAAACTCTCACCGGATGCCGTCGCTTGGCTAAGGGATCAGATTGCATCGCTGCATCAATTGAGGTTCACACAGGATGAGATTGACTTCCTCCAAACGGAGGTCCCTTACCTCCCGTCAGCGTATTTCGAATATTTGCAGTCGTTCCAACTGGACACAAATCAGGTGAGGTTGACCGTACAGGAGAATGGATCAATTGACCTCACAGCCGAGGGACCATGGCAGGAAACAATCCTGTTTGAAATCCCTCTGCTTGCCTTGGTCTCGGAGGCTTATTTCAAGTTTGTCGATGTTGATTGGAGCATTGATGGCCAGTATGAAAAAGCACAAAATAAGACCCATAGACTGCTCGATGGTGGCATTGCCTTTTCTGAATTTGGCACACGCAGAAGACGTTCGTTTGCAGTGCAAGAGCTTGTAATGAGGGCAATCGTGGATGCTAAAGGCACTAGTCAACTGTTCTTGGGCACATCAAACTGTCTGCTTGCCAAACAGTTTGGTGTCAAGCCAATAGGTACAATTGCCCATGAATGGTTTATGGGTATTGCTGCCATCACTCAGGACTACTCCAATGCCAACCATAAGGCTTTGGAGTATTGGATCAAGACATTTGGACCGGAACATGCCGGATTGGCACTCACTGACACGTTTGGCACCGATGATTTCCTAAAGATCTTTGTGCCACCTTTCACGGACTTCTATACCGGTGTTAGACAGGACTCTGGTGATCCAGAGCTGTACGCTTCCAAAGTGGCTGCTCATTACAAAAAATTGGGGTACCAGGACTTTTCCAAAGTCATCTGTTTTTCTGATTCGTTGGATGTGGATAAGTGTATCAAATATAAAAAGACTGCTGATTCTGTCGGGATCAAGTCCGTCTTTGGGATAGGTACCTATCTGACCAATGATTTCACCACCAGTGAGGGGGCCAAGAGTGAACCTTTGAACATTGTCATCAAACTTTGCGAGGCCAATGGAAATCCTGCCGTCAAGATCAGTGATAACTTGGGGAAGAACACAGGTGATCATGATACCGTAGTCAAGGTTAAACAGGAACTAGGTTACAGCGAGAAGAAATGGGGTGGGGATAACGAGGCTCATAGATGGTGATGGACAAACTACAGCAGATTCCATATGCTAAAATTCATTATTCGTTAACAAAAGTATTCAAGTAGTGCCATGTAGCAAAACACAAACTGGTCCACGCTTTGCACCATTGAGATACGTTGTCTTCTTAGTTGTTGCACTGTATAGTTGACAAGATCCTCATCTGTGTCCCAGATGTCAAATTCATGCTTCTCGTCTTTCTTGTATCTCTTGTAAGCTGACACCAACAGATCCACGGTGATGAAGACACCGGTCCGACCACAACCGGCGGAACAATGCACAACCAAAGGTTTCTCATTGTCCGTCACCAACGAATCTTTGATATCGATGAGTCGCAGGAGATCTTTACAGTCCACCACGCCAGAATCTGGCCATGCATTGAAGTACAACTGGGTGATCGTTCTATTTTCCCCTCTCTTGGTCAGTTTGATCTTCCTCATTGTAAGGTTCTTGAACCCTTGGAAATCATCCTCCTCGGACAACAATTCCACAGTAGATGAGTTATGCCAGTATACATCACTCTTAAGCATCCCGTTCTCCCTCAGATTGGTGAGGGATATAACAACCTCGACACCGTTATACCATACAACTTTCCAGAAGTCCGAAACGGTTGCCGGTAGCGGTGCCTGTGTCGCAATGTATCTCATTTCAGGGTTGACAGCTGGGACACTTAGAAAGTTTGCATTGAAGTAGTCATCGCCTCTTCTGGTGGTCGTAGCACTCCCTGGTGATAACGATCCTGTGCTCGGTGTGCGAACAAATGTAGGGTATGGTGTATCCTGTGCGCTCATTGGCGAGGGCACCAACTTCACCCGTGAGTGTTCATACGGTAAAATGTTTGGGTATCGATTTTTGAAGCCATATTCCGATCCAAGGAGTTGAACCTCTGGTGAATTAGTCACCGAACGACGTGCCAAGGCTCCAATGCGAAAGTTTTCCATCGCTTCAATGTTTGTGAAATTGTTCACCATCGCCTGCTCGGCATCTGCTGCTGTGTGTCGCTGTAACCATTTGGGAAACTGATCCAAAGATTGGAAGCTCGGAACTGCAAAGTGGTTCACATGCGTCTGTGGGGCCGTGTTGTGTTTCATCGACATGAGAAAGCTTGAGCTTGGATCAGCAGCAGGCAGCATAAACGTGCAAAAACTCGCCTGCTCCCCAGTGGATTCCTTAAACCTTGATGAATCAATCAGGCTATCATCCGAAGCAAACATACCGAACCCTCGGTCAACAATGTACATCTCGATGGTCTTCTTGTAGTCTTTGCAGCTCTCTTGGAACTTCTTGATGATCTGGTGCAAATGAGGCGAGCAGTGCTTGATATTGGAAGTTGAGTCGTAGAAAACAATCTTGAGAGGAGAATCACTCGATAGCTTGGACTGCAGCTCCGTTTCTTGGGCATCCACCATGGTCTTGAAGATGTTGCTGAGGTGGAAAGAGCTCCGTTTCAACAGCGTCGTCGGGACGCATATGCTCAGGGCACCTTTGACCCTCGACACGTTGTACTGGTTGAAGGGTCTCAAGTCTATCACGACGGTCTCGCTGTAGTTGCTGCCGACGATCTCGCCAAACTGAGCAACCGAGGTGACAGGGCGTACCCCGGGCCCCAAGTCCAGCGACTTTGCCTGCGATGCGATCGACGAGAACGCTGGCAGCTTGTTCACCCGGCTCTGGAGCTCCATGTGCGCCTGGCCTTTCACCTTTGCGTGTTCCAACGGTGGCGCAGCGTTCATGTCTCTTTAGCCCTTTCTCTGTATGGGTAAGGGACTCGAACCTGTGAACAAGCCGGCTTTGCCATCTGTTTTTTTTTTTTTGGCCATATTCAATTCGTCTCGGTTCCGCAGCCAGGCGCTTGCCCTATTTTTGTGCCAGTGACGTGTGCCGGTTCTAGAACGTTCGCGCGTCATTGTGATGTCACTGCGCAGGATTTCACGCCAGATTATGCACCACCTGCAGGAGTGTTACGTCAGTGGTGTGCGGGTGTTGGTTTTTCTTCTTTTGGCCTTTCTGAATGTTGGTGTTACCCGGCCATTGTGCACCATGTCGTTGCCATGGTTACAAGGTGGGGGGAGGATCGAAGAAAAGGGTACGGCCACTGCTATTGCACACAAAAGGTAAACAAAAATAAAGACACCTGGCACAGGATCTCTCTATCTCATTGTCCACGCCCCCTACTGCACGATGGACCTCTCAACCCTAACGTCGATCAGGCTCCAGAACAGAAGGGCAAAGGAGCGACTCGAGACTGCGCTCAATGACATGTCCTTCCTCGACGAGTCTACACAGGAGCTGGCACCGGCAGCATTGGACACCAGCTTCCTTGGGAAGGAGAACCTTCGGTACTTGGACAAGACCCAGTATGACAAGGACGTCAGGCTGAATGAGATCCGCAGACAACAGCTACTCTCAAGTCCCAGTCTCAGTCCCGTGAGGAACCCTATGAGGGCAACGACAGCTGTGAAGGAAACAAGCCATGACCACACGAGATTCGATGACATCTTGGAGAAGAACAGGGCAAAGTTGGACTTTCAGCAGCGCAACAGAGGTTTCAAGCCTCGCGGTGTCGAAGTGCGCCCTGCAAGTATTAGCCCAATCGCATTGAGTCCTGTGCGCAGAGTCGTCTCTACAAGTCCCGAAACGAGCCAGTACTCCAAACATAAGCTGAAGGAACCCCTTGACGATGATTTCGACAGGATTGTACAAAAGTACAAGCTTAGAACTCTGAAAGATGACCCATCTCCGCAAAGGACGCAACCCACTGAAAGTATCACTACCGATCAGGTGCACAGATTACAACGCAAAATTGCACAGATGGAGGCCACCATTGAGGAGTACAAGAGTACGGCTCACGACGAGCAGCTAGCCAAGAATAACTTGCAACTCATAAAGGAAGTTGCCAAGCTGAATGAATTCATCAAGTTTATGGATTCAAACTTCCAAGAGATATACACCGTGTGGCAAAGGGACAGAGATGAGAAAGAACTCCTCATGAGACAGATGCAACAATCCAAACTACAAGACGTACGATCAAGGACTAGACTCTCTCCACCAAAGCTGAGCCCTTTGAAGAGAACTCTAAAGGCTCCGAGCCCGTTGAAGAAAACAGAGACCGTTGATGACACGGAGAAGCTCTTGTTTCATACTTTTTAAAGCGTCTCTAACCGTATAGCTAACGTATCAGGTCACTGTATTGATAAATGCCTATTCGCTGTCGCTCTCCGCAGCGCTCTCATCACCACTCGAACCGTCCATTTTCTCATCCTCATCCTGTTCCTTCTGCTTCTTCTTCTCCTCTTGCTCCTCCTCAAGCGATTCTCTCATCAATTTCAACTTTTCCTCTTTAACCTCGCGCTGGACGCTGATGTAGGCACCTAGTGGCGTCTTTGTCCAATCAAGATCCTGAAGGAATCTGTTCACCTCGACACGATTCGTTGGTCCAAACTCCACGTTGGCACGCTTCTGTTGAATGAATTCGGCATTCTGGTTGAGCTTCTCCACAAGTTGTGATAGCTGCTTGTTAAACTTGACGTTCTTGGTCGTTTTGATATGTCTTCTAAGGGCAATTGTCACTGGAGTCGCCAACTCTGGGAAGGAGATGGATTTGGAGTATAGCACCAAATACTCACCAGCGAGCTCCACAAACTGTTCACAAACACCTTGTTGATACACCCTGGTGTTGAGATATGCCGAGTTGGCCTTGATGTTGTGGTCAAAGTCAAATGCCTGCATGTGGGCATTCTTTGGCGATTTGGTCATCGTTGTGGATGTCAAAAGCTCCTGAAGCAATGGGAACAGTGGGATAAACACACCAGTGTTCTGCGAAAGGCGCATCAGGGAGCGCATCAGGTAGAATCTGAGCGGGAAGTACTGTGCGGTTGGGATCAATCTTGCAGCACCCAATGTGACCTGAACCAATGGATAAATCAGCTGTCTAAGCGGTGATTCCTTCTTACCCTCCTTTTCAGGGTTGCAATGGATCGAGAGCACACGGGACCAGAAGTCCAACGAGTGCGTGTACTGCCAGTTGTAGATGGTCTTGTAGCCATCTTTCGGGTTGTTGATGCTATTTCTCAAATGGATTGCTAGTTGGCGCACGTAGTCGAATCCAATCTGGTACGACAATGACTGGTCGATGCCAAAGAGCTCAGCTGCCGAGTTTTTCTGGAAGTTGATCATTGGCATGGTGTGCACGTTGGTCTGGCGACATGTCTTGATGAAGGTTGAATAGGTCTGCTTGAGGATCATGTCTAATGATGATTTGGAAAACTCACGGGCAGCATTGTTGAGAAAGGCGAACGATGCAATCTGCGTGTCAACATCCGGAGTGGAGGACCACACAGCAACCACTGCGGTGAGTAACTCTTTCAAGATACGTCTAAAGGAGATGAAATATGGCAAAAGCTCCTGAACTGACGAGAGCACCAAAGCCGCAGTCTCTGTGTTGTTGATGTCCTGCAAAAGCGTGAGCAAAGACGCAGCGTGAGATTTGAGGATTGTATTCAGCTGCTTCACCTTGTTGTTCATTGGTACGGTTCTTGATCCCTTGGCTACTTTGTACGGCACGAGCTTCTGCACTGCGACTGGCAACTTCTTCAAGCCGAGCAGCAAAAGCTCTTGGAAGGCCTTGGCATCCGTCACGGTGTACTTGTACTCTCCTTCGCCGTTCGCGTTGACCGCGGCCTTGAATGCTGTGATGATGTTCTTCACTAGCTTCAGCGATGGTTCTTCGAGCCTCTGGGCCCAGTCTTTCACCATTTTGTACGTCACATCGATCTTCTCCTCAGATGTGGATTGTTGCTCCTGCTGTCCAGCGTCATCCTCCTCGTCATCGCTGACGGCATCCAATGGGTTCTGTGGGTTGAAATCCAGGAGACCCTGGTCATTTTCCTGGAGATACTTGAAGAATTCTGGGTCCTTCTCTGCAAGCTTCGTGAGGTCCTCCTGGTGTGCCAGGACCTCCTCCTCGTCAGAGCTCACCTCCTCTTCCTGCTCTTGAGAATCCGCCTTGGACTTCCCCTTAGGCACCTCAAAGCCGCCTTCGAAGAACTCCTCGACGTTCATGTCGTCAAAGATCTCGTTCTTCTTCTTCTTTGGAGCCTCTTCTGCTGGAGCAGGAGCTGCGACACCGGTCTTCTTGCCACCATGTTTGGCCACCAATTGTTGGTGCTTCTTGACCTCCTTGCGGTGGTCCAGCGTACGCTTGAGGTGCTTGGACTGGAACTTCTTGGTCGACTTAGATGCCTTTGCCATCACTCTGTCTGTTGGAGTTTCTCTCTCTCTCTCTAAAATTTTTCAAAGATGGAAAATTTGTGTGCGCGATGACCTGTTAGGGGCAGCAGTGTGATGAGAGCGAAGCCAAGCGGGATTTAATGTTATAGTTCTTTCTCTCCACAGGTGCTCCTTCCGATGCTTGCCCTACGCTCGCTCAGACTGTGTGTGAGACCGCTGATATCGGTGCGGAGCAGAGTGCTGGCCAGGGCTGCTCGCCACCAGAGCACGAACGCGTACGAGCCGTATGAACAGGAGCTGATCCCGCAGTGCTCGTCGTGCGGAATACACCTCCAGCAGAAGGATAAGGACGCCGTGGGCTTCTACACCGAGCCTAAGAACCAGGTGCCAGCTTACAACTCGAAGAGAGTGCAGTACCTGAGTGCCATGGCCCGGGTTGACGAGGAAGGGCGGAAACTTCTCGGTGGCATCGGTGAGAACAACCCAGTGGTGTCCAAGGAAGAGGACCTGGTGTGCCTACGATGTCACAATGCACTGCACCATAACGTGTACAAGTATGATGAGCACCAGCCGCTGAACTACGAGCAGGTTGTGCGGCATATCCCGTTGAACCATCAGCTTGTCCATGTCTTCTCCGCGTACGACTTCCCACTGTCGCTCGTTCCCTTCAAGAGACGAAACGTGGTGTACGTGCTGAACAAGGTGGATCTGCTCTGTGGCCACCGCACAGAGACGAACTTCTTCAGCCAGATGCTACAAAGACTCACTGGTGAGAAGAAGCTGCACGTGGTGAGTGCACATACATCGTGGTCGGTTCCGGAGCTGTTGAAACGGCTAGCGAATGTCAATTATCTAGTTGGATACGTCAACACGGGAAAGACGAGGCTGGCTAACCGACTGGTGAATGTTGCCTCGCAGATAAGGGCACCGGGGACACGGGACAGGCCCCCCTTGGGGTCGTCCCATCTACCAGCATTGACACGAGATAACATTGTTCATAAATGTGGTGAGAAGCGGATCATCGACACCCCAGGGTTCCTTGATGAGAGCTTCTTCCCATTGATCAAAGAAACCGAGCTCAAACCCACGATACAGGGCAAGAAAGTGCTCGTGAACGACCTCAGAAGAGCCCACTACCACAGTGTACGTGGCGGACAGTGTCTCACCGTTGGTGGGCTTGTCTTTGTGAAACCACCGCCTGGATCCATAGTCCAGGTGATCCCCGTGTGCATGGGCCCCGTGTCCGTGTTCAGCTCGCTGGAGAAGGCTGTTGAGCTGGCCAAGTACCCCACAGAATCTCTCAAGGACCAGTTCATCGTGAAAGAGGCTGCCTTGGACACCCTCCACAGATACGTCATCCCGCCGTTCGTCGGCACCGTGGACCTGTTGATCAAAGACATCGGATACCTCCAGCTGAAGCCCACCGGTGGGAAGAACACGGATGAGCTCTTTGAAGTGTGGGCCCCTCCTGGGGTTGTGCTCGGTGTTCGGGAGACGATCGAGCACTTCATGACCAAGTACATCAAAAAGGAGAAGGTGAAGGGAGCGAAGAAGGTGATAAAGATGCGGTGTATGGCTGTGCCGGAGTACAAGATCTTCTCAAGGCTCTACCGTGTGCCTGAGAGCTGCACAGATACGCTGGATGAGGTTCGTGTACAGTACGAGGCGCATGTCGCTGAGTATGGCTCGGGGGCGCACGGGAAGAGAGACGAGACCCGTAATGGGCTCTGGCTCGAGAAGATGTGAGTGAGCGAAGCTGTATATACTGAATTCCTCCACCATGGAATAAATCTCTTTTTTTTTATCGATTATACTCAATTGATTGTAAGTAGGCAAAAAATTTACAGATTTTAGTTCACTGTTGATCCGGCAACCAGCCTACCAATTCCATCATATCACACTGTCTACAACCGTCTGCACACACAATGCACTGCCAGCGCTGCAGACTCCCGCTGGTGATCGACACCTCGCTGCAGAAGCTCAGCAAGGCCCAGAAGCATCTGCTCACTTCGGGAAGACTCAGTGATGCCGAGCGCAACGACGGCGAAGACGGCGAAGAACTGGGTCACGAACCCTTCATCCCGGCAGAGCGCGCACAGCGTCTGAAGGAAGCCAGTGGAGAGCCTCTAGTGGACTGGAAGGACTCAGGTGACTCCTTTGTGATTCTCCCGCAGCTCGAGGAGGAGGAAGATGACGACAAGGCTGTCAGCAACAGGCTAAAGACCCTCACCTCGATCTTCAACCTCCTCTCTTCCAAGGGAGAGCTCGACTACCCCGTGTGTGCTGACTGCTCCAAACTGCTGCTGGATAGCATGAGAAATCGCTACGATAAAACGGTAAAGGAGAGAGACGTATACGTCCAGTTCCTCCAAAAACTGGAAAGTAGACAACCTCCAGACGTTGACTCTGCAAAGGACACTATAGCGGAGATGGATAAGCTGCGGATACACGAGAAGGAACTATTGGCTCAATTGCAGTCAATTGAGCTGGAGAACGATGGACTCGATGAGGAGATCAAGGCACTTGAGGATGAGTTGGCAGAACTGTCACGACAGGAGGAGGAAGCTATGAAACAGGAGAACAAGCAGTCAGTACAAGTGTCAGAGTTCTTGAAACAGCGCGATCAGGTTGCTGCGGAATATGAGTTCAACCTACGACAGCTCGAAAAGCTTCGAAAGACCAACGTGTACAACGACACATTTAACATATCCCATGATGGACCCTTCGGAACTATCAATGGCCTAAGGCTGGGGTCGTTGGAACACCAAAGGGTGCCATGGCAAGAGATTAACGCTGCTCTGGGACACTTTGTGCTGCTGTTAGCAACTGTAACGTCGAGACTAAACATCAGGCTGGTCGGTTACAAGTTGAAGCCCATGGGGTCCACTTCGAGGATTGAAAGGCACGTGGATGATAAGGCCGTGATGCTAGAGGCTTTCTCCTCTGGTGAGTACCAAATCGAACGGTTGTTCAACCATCACAAGCTTGATGGCGCAATGGAGGCCCTTTTAGAGATCATTCAACAGATTGCTACCGAGCTGAAGAAATATGACCAAAGCATCGAATTACCCTACAAGATGGCACATGACAAGATCGGTGACGCCAGTGTCAAACTCTCCTCTAAAATTGCTGGCGATGAATGGACAAGTGCCTGTAAGTTCATGCTCACAAATACGAAATGGATATTGGCTTATTCCAGCGCACATATACGATGAGTTGCATTCATTTTTTTACAGAGCCATAAAGTATTGCACATTATCCACCAGATTCCCATCCAAGGATCCGATCCATTGGTCAAAGCCATTGCCTAGCTTGCCCTTGACCTCTTGCAACGTTGTCTTGATGTATGCCTTCAGCTGGATGTTATGCACTGGGTCAAACTGTTTGAACAGTTGCTGGTATCTGATATACTCTCCATTTTCCTGAATCACAAGATCGGCACTGTACTTGAACTCGTACAGATAGTTGGAATGGTATTTCTCGCAATCTCCATTGGACTCATAAATCTCCTCCAGAGAGTTTACCCAAAGACCCAATAACGATCGGATATCCTTCAGGAAACACCCATCACCAGTGCGTAACAATGATGTCAGCCCCAGGACGTGCACTTTGCGACTTCTTGGGTTGCTAATGTTAGCATCCATACGTGCATACCACACCAAGTCCAACTTGTTCAACTGTGCTTGTGATTGGTCTTTGTAAAGATACTGGAAAACCTGGATCAACGACTGTGGTTCGATGTATGCGATTCGAGCAACAATTAGCAACAGTTTAGCAACGGTGATGTGGCTTTGGTCATCATCGAGAATGATCTGCACAAGCTGCGGTAAGAGCCCGGACTCCATCATCAGAGAGAGGAGTGACTCCAACTTCCCTGCGTCACCGTATTGTTCAAGCAGGACAATCTCCATATACGACAAAAAGATGTCCAATGCATCGTCACGCATCTGTGGGAGATACTTTGCCAAGATCTCAAACACCTTGGAACCAAACAGCCTCTGCTCCACGAACAGCTGAGGGATCAAAAGGGTGTACGATCTCAATATCTCAAGAATCAATGGAAGGATCTCTGTTTGATTCATCAATGCATCCAAGAAGAATGCTTGCAAATTATTCACCAATGACGGTGGGATTACCTGCGACGCTGGTAAATATTGGATTAAAGCCAACCAAAGCTCATATCCATCCTCTGATAGGAATGAATGATAAGATGAGTCCGGAGAGCAGCATATAGCCACCAATGGGAGGGCAATCTCCCATGTTGTATGTGATTGCTGGTTCAATGATTCAACAACATTCTTGAGGATCCGCAGCAATGAGTTCTTCAAGATGAGCTCATTGGCATCGTTAGACCCTTGCCAAAATACAGGGACAATGGCAAGTAGTTGATTGAGTTCATCCTCTGAGATTAATGGATTCGTTCTGTTGATCAAATCGGCGATTGTATTTAAGAGGAATAGCTTGGATTCGGTCAATGTCATCTCGTTGGTGAGTCTCAGCAAATGGGTTGTGAATGGCTTGATGAATGGTTTGAATGTCTCCTTCTGGAATTCCCAATCGGTGATGGTGGTCTTCAATGCTTGGATCGCAGTAAGCTGGACAACTTTATCATTGATCGCGTTTTCCGGGTTGAGGAACTCCAATAGTAGGGAGTATATGCGTTGCAGAGCAGTTGTAGTAATCGCACCAAGCCCGTTCCATTCGTTAATCAGCAGACACACTCGTCTCTTCAGAATTCTGTTCTCAGAAAGATCATTCTTGAGTGCCTCGGGGAAGAAGACACGTTCGCAAAGGTCATTGAAATCAATCTGATCGCAAAGGGAGTTAGCACTCAGTTCAAAGATAGAAAACACAGAGTCCTTCAATAAGATGTTCTGTACAGAGCTTTCCGTATAGTTGACCATTTCTGTTTGTACCTTACCCATGACGTACGGAACCAGCAGGTCTTTGAAGTTGATCATCAAATCTTGGAAAAAGTTCTCCGCACATTGTCTGACCTGGTACTCATAGTTCTGGTTCGCTTCATCGTTTGCCCATTCTTCAGGCTCATTTGTCCAAGCCTCAAGGTCACTTGGTTTGAGTTTGATGTAAAACGCAATGAGAAGGTCTGTCAAAGACTTTATGAGCTCTTCAGAGAAGAACTCATTGGTGAGAACGTGTATCGCATTCTCAACCTCACGCTTGTTTGACTTGGATTTCAAGGAAAGAACGGCACCACGTTTGAACAAGTAGTTGATGAGTGTCTTGAAGATGATCAAGGTCTTGATACTCAAGAATTCCCACACGCCATCTTCCTCCTCACTGGTGTATACAGCCTCAGCCTTCTGTTTCAACACCTCGAGCAGAGTGTAGAGAATGTCCCTCGAGCAGGATAGTAGGATGAAGTCTGTTGGGTTGGCCTTGCATAAAAGAGTGTACATCTTTGAGTAACATTTGATGTACTTCTCCAACACCTCCGATGGAGCATACTTGTCATAGTTTTGTATAAGAAGCTGGAAGTGACGTAATGACAGGGACACAAACTCCACAAGCTGAGGGGATTGATGTGGGTTGTCATAAACGTCGGTTACCAGTCGTTTCATCACCTTTAACGACAGGTAGCCAATCTCCATGAGGGCAAAATCGAGCGATTCAACCCATTCGTCAAAGAAGGTTGTATATATCCTGATGAGCAATGGCGTAATCAAGGGAGCCTTGCTTTGCAATGCTGGCCTCACTCTGCCAATCTTGGCCATCGCGAGGTTCTTGACGAGCTGGTTCAGGATAATGAGCATGTTATGGATCTTTACATTGTTCTTCTGCTGTACCGACGATTGCAAGACCGATTCTAGTTCATCGAATAGCGAGGGCCATTCGCTCGGGAAGTCGAACCTGCACACACGGCTGATGACTTGTGCATTTTGTACGGCGAGCTGTCTGTTGGGTTCATCTATGAGCTCAAAGAGCCTCTGTTTGATCTGCTGTTTCTCCTGGGAGGAGATGGCATTCACTCTGGAGGATCTCCAGTACTTTTCGACGCCATTTTTGAAGGTGATGATAGCCAGCCAGCGGGTCTGGAGCGGCAGGGACAGATCAATGTACACGGATTGAAGCAGGTAGTGGTAGCCCTGCTCTTTCTCCCAGGACTTGAGCTGCGCCTCTGCGGCCTTCTGGGAGTCAGACCGGCCTGCGCTGTTCGCCTGCTCAAGCACGGAGGTCAGCGACAGCAAATCCAGGCTCATTGGTGGCCTCTTGTGCGGTTTGGGGGTCGCCAGTGGAGCTCACTGCTGACTTTTGCGTGACGGGGGGCTCAGGGTATTAAAAAACACCCGGACACCCCTCTTGCTATTCCGTTTTCCAGCGGACATGTCTGAATGCGGTAATTTTCCGCACAAGGCTTTTGACACATAAACCGGGGATCGGCTTCTTTCTTTCTCTCTTTCCTTCTCTCTTTCTCTCACTTGGAAGGCTCGATTGACCGCTCGATGAGTCTCATAGTCTACGGTGACGACAGGCAGGACATTGAGCCCGACGAGCGGCTCTACTCGCTCGTGATCAACGACACAGTAAGCAGGGTAGCCCACAATACGCAAACAAACGAGGTGTCCCTGGTGAACGGTGCAGACGCTGGATACGTGCCTCTCTCGCGCTGTCCCAAGTGTGGCACGCTGTTTACTGGACCGGTTCATGGTTCAAGCGACGTCAACTACTTCCGGCTCTTGGAGGACACTGTCGACCGTTCGGATGACCTCTTCACCCAGGGATATTTCACAAAGTTCTTCCAAACGATCGGCTTCCTCGGGAATGGATCCAATGGCTCTGTCTTCAAAGTGGAGCATCTCCTCAACGGTACGTCACTTGGAGTATTCGCTCTCAAGAAGATCACCGTCGGAAATGACGAAAGACTGCTACAGAGAACCTTGAAAGAGGTCAAGATGCTCGCCCAGATCAGTACCTCCTCCCAGCACTTGGCCAGCTACAACCATGTCTGGTTCGAGGTGGATAGGATCAATGAGTTTGGACCGCGTGTGCCATGTGCCTTCATCCTTGAACAGTACTACAAGGGCGGTAACTTGGAAGATATGGTGAACGAGATCAAATCACCAAAGTGGTCATTAAAGGAGTTTAAAAAAACTAGACAAAGGAGACAAGGTCGGTATTTGACAGACGGTGAGATTCGGCATATCTTCCGTGACATCACAAGCGGACTTGTGGAGTTGCACAGGCATGGTATCATCCACAGAGATCTCAAGCCATCCAACATCCTTCTCACCTCGAGATACACCACCGACGCGGATGAGCTTCCAACGGTGGTGATTGGAGATTTCGGCGAGTCGCAGTTCTTGGGGGAGAGGCGCTCGGGGACTGGCTTCACGGGCACATTAGAGTACAGTGCCCCGGAGGTGTACCTGCACTCACACAGTTCCTTCAACGAGAAGACCGACATGTTTTCCATGGGGATGATTCTCTACTTCTTGTGCTTTGGAAATCTGCCGTCAAGTGTCCTTAGTGCAAGCGAGTGGGAGACGTTGATGACCGATGACCTCACCGATGACAACCTGGATTCCTTGTTGCAAAGAACAACCGCGTTCAGCATTGACATGAGGGAGGGTCTCAGTGAGCAATTGACAGACACTATACGTATTTTGACCTCTAGAGATCCCATGGAGAGATTGTCCAGTGCTGGGTTGCTTCAACGGTTGGAGACGATGCCTCTTGACACCGGTGAAACTCCAAAAGCAAGTTGGCCCATCAATTGGATAGTGGTGACGTTGGTCCAGCTATGTTCACTCTGGTTTGCTCGCACTTTACCCAGCTCAATCTCCAACACGCTTTTCCTCCTCACGGGGATATCGCTTATGCATTCCATCGAGTACAAGCTAGCGTTGATAGCCATCACTTTCAGCGCGGCATTGGTGATCAACAGGTACAGCCCTTGACCGTGGCCTTCACTTTGTTCAAGTCAATGACACCCCGGTCCTCCTCGTCCTCTTCTTGTTCTCCGCCCTTGGTGGTGAACTTGTCCTGTGACAGCTCGCTCGCAATGCCCTCAAATATCTCGACAACACCTTGGCCAGTCTTTGCAGAACATTCGAGAAACTCCAATGACTCCTCGTGCGCATACCTTCTCACGGTCTGTTCATCCACAGGGGTTGCATGGGGCTTATCCTTGAGGTCAATCTTGTTCCCTATGAGCTTCACGATCAGCGCCTCGGGCGCCTGGAGCCTGAGCTCCTGCACCCACTTACCTGCTCTTTCAAAGCTGATCTGGTCTGTAACGTCGAATACAACGAGGGCTGCGTCTGCATTACGGTAGTACATCGGTGCCAACGACTTGTATCGTTCCTGGCCTGCCGTGTCCCATATCTCGAACTTGACCGTCGTGAAAGCGTCCAGCTGCATGGTCTTGGTGATGAAGGCGGCGCCGATCGTGGACTCACGCTGCTCAAGGAACTGCTCCTTCACATACCTCTGTACGAGCGATGACTTGCCAACTGCGGAGTCTCCTGTGGACAGGTTAGCCAAAAAACCAAGGGAAAAAAACACAACCCCGTGATTGCTTTATCTGGTGCACGACATACCCAGTAGTACCAGCTTGCAATGAGCGTTTCTATGCTGTGCCTCCATTATTGTTGATATCCCAAGGGTGTTTTGTTGATGTTCAGGAGGTATTAATTTTCATTTCCTCTCACTCCCGGAACCGCATCGCCACTACAAAGAACATGGAGGATGTTTACGCTCGTCATTGCACGCAAGTGAGGCGAATCTCAGCCCGGACACTCGCACTCGCACGGCTCTCACCGGCTGAGCTGCTCGTGGTTCTCGCTTACCCGGTCACTGTGCTCACGGGGCAGCTTCTCAGCGTTTCGAATTACGAGCCACTGGAGAACTACTACACCAACAAGCACAACCTCCTAAATGTTCTCTTTGTGAAACAGGGGTGGGGCTGGACACTCGTGGTGATGTCGTATTTCATGGTGCAGCACTACGGATTCAACACAAGAGTCCTCGTGCGGGTGCTTGCCGGCACGGCTTGGTGGGTAATATTCACACAGTGGTTCTTTGGGTTACCACTCATGGACCGGGTCTTTGTGCTCACCGGTGGGGACTGTGTCGCTGAAGTGGATCTGGACACTGGCATTGTTGTTGGGAGCATGTTGTGTCGGAAGATGAAAGGCTCTTGGAGCGGTGGCCATGATCCAAGTGGCCACGTTTTCTTGCTTGTGCTCAGCTCTCTTATCCTGTGGTTTGAGCTGATCGAGAAGGGCGTATTGCTCAGAGACAGCAACAGATTGATATCTACATATCACGAACTGCGATATAGGAAGTGTCGGACCCGCAAGCTTATTCTTAGCATCGCTAAGAGTTCCACGATGATGGTGCTTCTCCTCTTGGCACTGTGGTGGTGGATGCTCTTGGTGACGAGTACCCACTTCCACTCTTTCCTAGAAAAAATGACGGGGCTATTCGCTGCATACGTTGGTCTTTTGGTGTACCTAGCACCACGGTTCTTGTGATGCATTTATTATAACAATGACAAGGATGTTTTCAATCCTTCACTCTCCATGCTGACGTTGGCAAACTCTGCAAGTGTCTAACTTTGTTCTTGATCCAGCCAAAGAACAGAATCAGTCCTATGGCTATGCACAGTGCGTTTGTGGCATAGTATCCATCTTTCAATATCGTGTATGTTCCCTTTTGTTCACTGCACATTGCCTTGTCAGCCTCGTTTTGCACGGGGAAAGGTGCAAGTGATGAGGCACCAGGCTCACAGATTGCCCTCGTGAAGAGGTCAATCATGTTTAGCACGATGAACCGTGGCCATTGTCCGCCAAGGTTTGATATCGTGTTCAGTGTGGTCATGTAGGTCCCGCCAATCAGTGGGTCGGCAATTTTGGTATGAAATGCATTGATGCTCACAAACTGGATCGTAGACATGAAGGAGCCCAACAGGTGTTGCACAATGACAAAGAAAAAGTATGGAGTTGTCACATTGCCCGAGCTGGGGAATGACCACACCACCACCTGAGCTAGGGCAGAGGCAGCCAAACGGCCCAAATATGCATACATCCAAGGGACGAGTGGGTCTTTCCCACTAGACCATTTGGCAACATAGTAGCCAAAGACGATCTCAAAGGGGAAGTCTATGAGCACGGTGATGGCCAAGTCCTCCCTAGCGAAGCCTTTCTCCAAGAGCTTCAGGTTGGTGGCACCCTCGTTTGCCTGGAATCCAATTTTGCAAAAGACATGCACCAGTATGAATGATTGCACTGGGCGTAGTTTGAGTACCTGGAACATGGATTTATACACCGACACCAATGAGCTCAATGGAGTGGAGTTTGCAATCATGTCCTCGTCCCTCTTGATCCTTTTCAAATGACGGGGCTCCTCATGGGTGAAGAAGGTCACGATGGCAGTGACCAAGATGTATACGAGGCCCCAGAAGGTGAGGTATGCGTTTAGTGAAAGGACACCATGATCTTGTGGGACGGTTCTCAGGTACTTGTTGCTGAAATGCTCCGAGTTGAATGCGAGAAACACGGTGAAGGAGAGGAAATAACCCGTGTTCAACCCTATCGTCTGAGCAGTTGATGCATAGCTCAAGGCTCTTGGGGATAGGATGGTCAATGCCCATCCATCGACTGCAATGTCCTGGGTTGCACATAAGAACACCAGGAGGAAGAAAGTCCAAGTGATTCTTGTGAGTTGTGGCTCAGGCTCAGCCAACAGTTGGTCCATGCCCCTACCGAGGAAGATCAACGTTGTCCCTGAGATCAGTTGGATAGGGATAATCCATGACTTTCTTCTCCCAATACGCGGGCTATACAGGGCATCGACGACTGGGGACCAAAGAAGCTTGAGCGAGTACGGGTACGATGCCAGTGAGAACAGTGCCACTTGGGAGAAGGAGAGCCTGCTTTTCAAGAGGAAGGGCACCGAGCCGAACGCCAGACCCACAGGGATACCCTGGAGGAGGTAGAGCACCACCAGTAACGCAAACTGCGGTCTGTCAAGCACCGGGAGCGACTCTGCGTGGTGGACGGGCAGCTCCAGGGGAAAGTCCGGTGAGGGCGACGGTGGCGGCAGCACGGTGGGGGACACGGAGCGCTGCTGCGAGTGAGACTTGCGGTTGTGAACGGGCAAGAGCTCGATGTCTGCAGGCTCGGCCATTGTTATCAAATATTCCTCCGTATGGGTGTTGTTTCAGTGTCTCTCAAACTTGTATCGAACGCATTCGCGGATGGAGCAGCGAAGAGAGAAAAGAGAAAAAATTCACTCTCGAACTTCTTCTTCTTCTTCTTCTTCAAAACAAATCGAGAAGCTTCCAACCGTTTCCCTCTCTCCTCCCACTCGATCTTAGAAAACTCCTTCCCCCCCCCTTGTTCACAACGCTACTGATAAAAGGTCAATGCAGGACTACCAGAAGAACTTTCTCGACCTCGCGGTGGAGTCCAAGGCTCTCAGATTCGGCCAGTTTGTGCTCAAGTCAGGCCGTGAGTCTCCTTACTTCTTCAATCTGGGTCTCTTTTGCTCAGGGAAGCTGCTGTCCAACCTGGCATCGTCATATGCCATCGCAATCATCTCTTCGGGGCTCGAGTTTGACGTGATATTTGGGCCGGCATACAAGGGAATCCCACTCGCTGCAATCACCGCTGCCAAGCTTGCGGAGATTGGCGGGTCCAAGTACCAGAAAGTTAGCTATGCCTTCAACAGAAAGGAGAAGAAGGACCATGGTGAAGGCGGCAGCATTGTGGGTGCGTCGCTGGAGGGGAAGCGTGTGTTGATCATTGATGACGTTATGACCGCAGGCACTGCGATCAAGGAGGCGTTTACGATCATTGGCGAGGAGCAAGGGTCCGTCGTGGGAACGATCATCGCGCTGGACAGACAGGAGCGCACGGTTGACTCGCAACAGAGCGCAACACAGGTTGTGGCGAAGCGTTACCAGATCCCCGTCATCAGCATTGTGACATTGGCGGACATCATTACATACCTCTCGGGCCGTATCAGCGAGGAGGAGAGTGAGAGAATCGAGCACTACCGCCAGGAGTACGCTCCTGCTAATGTCTGAACTGGGGGTTGAGGGGGGTATAAACACAGTGACTGGAGAGATGAGGTGGTATTTATGTCCAATGTATGTTGGTTGATTGGTTGTGAGCACTGCCGGGTTTTTTCCCGGTTAAATTGGTAGAGATTAACAATCAGTTTGTATTGTTTAACAATAGCTCAAAGGTGTTCAGTGGAGTGGTGAAACAGGTATGCTAAGAAGCAGGTTCCATTCACTCAAGAGGGTGGATGTGGTGTCGGTCAAACCACTCGGTTTCCAGAGGTTCTACACGGTGAGAATGTCCGATTACGAACGCAAGATCTACACAAAGCTCAACAAGGCTCTTGACCCCTCGGAGCTCGAAGTTGCGGACATCTCTGGTGGCTGTGGCTCGATGTTTGCCATCAACGTCACCAGCGATCAGTTCAAAGGGCTGACGAGGATCAAGCAGCACAAGTTGGTGAATGGGATACTGGCTGAGGACATAAAACAGTGGCATGGGCTTCAGCTGAGTACAAAGGCCAACAAGACAAACTAGAGACAGCATCAACACTCGTTAATTACTCATTGGATACGTTGTATATACCGTTCCCTGTAGCCTAAGAGTACCTCTGCAGAAAGTGGGGGCAGTAGTAATGATCTGATAGTGGTTGTCTTGGAGTCGGTGCTGACCACCACAGGTCGTACCTGTGGTGCTTGCTGCGATGGTGAAGAAGAGCTTAGCTCCTTGTTCTTTCTTTCCACCCGTTTCTTAGGGTCTGAAATGCCCTTATATCCATCGGTAATAAACACCAGCCTATCGGCATACTCATCGCCCTCCAGCTCCCTTTCCCTAGCCACCTTAAGGTCCTCCAACCGCTGTTTGTCCTCTTTCCTCACCCTCTTTGCTTCAAGCAGTCGACTGATGTACTGTGGGCCCTGTTGTTTCGGCTTCTTGACGGGTCTCGCGTCCTCATGCTCACCATCGTAGTCGTAGATAGCGGGCTCCTGCTCCACTTTCGCCGGTCTTTTCCATGCGTTTGGCTGTTCTGTTGCCTCGTCATCGCTGTCCGAGTCTCCAAACCCGAGTCTGGCTCTGTTCATCAAATCTTCTTCGGTCAGTTCCACCCCCCTTCCCCTTTTTTATGTGTTGATGTGTTTTCTTCACCCCCGGTGAACAATTGGATGATACCCTCACACTCCCACATACATTCCAAACATCCCACAACGAAATGTCCGCTGGCTTCGATTGGCTGAACAGCGTCGCGAGCGACAGCGCAGCGCCAGCACCGCCTGTCTCCTTCGGTGGATCCCAGGTCCAGGATCCCGTGGAGGGAGAAGTGGAGCAGCAGCAGCAGCAGCAGCAGCAGCAGCAGCAGCAGCCTGTCAACGGGCCAGCACCGCCTCTGTCTCTGCGAGCTGATGAGCTCACCCATGAGGAGGCTCGCACGTATCTGCGCTGGTACAACGACATCGTGGTGCGTCTGGGCTCGAACAGGATCCAACTTGACGACGTGTTTGCCTTCCTGCGGAACTTCTGTCTCCAGGAGCGCACGCAACAGGTGTTGCGCCATATCTTTGCCAGCCTCACTCAGCTCGGCCTCGGTGAGTTCTTTGCGTTGCTTCGCGTGGTGGCACATACTTTGCTGGGCCAGCAGCCTGTGCGTCGTCTGATCTCCCTGCCGGCAGCCATCCCGCAGCCCAGGTCGATCCTGAGCAAGAAGCGAGCCCAGGATGATGATGAGAATGACAATGACAATAAGAATGGGGAATCTGCGGCCATGGAGACCAGATTCGACCTCGACTCCTTCACACAGATGCTCATGACCGGCGAGCAGCCCCGCAAGAAGAGGTCTGGCCAGAAGAGCATCAAGTTCTCCGACCAGGTGAGCGTGGAGCCCATCAGGTCCATCCATGTGGAACCGGTACGGCTGGACAAGAACCTGCCCATGGAGCAACTTTTGAAACAACAGCGTGAGAGCCAGCATGCATGGCAACAGCAACAGCAGACCCAGCCCGAGGATGAGGTTGAGAAGGATGATCGGTTCTCCAACATCACCGTTGATTCCGCACTCATCCACGGCCACAGCTCCAACATCCCCTCGGTGTTCTTTGACCGTTCAGCGACATCCTCACCGATGGACTCATCAAATGGGCCACTCAGACTCTTGTCCCCAAACCATACAGGTCCGGTGCTGCCCATGAGCGGCACTGGACAGAGCATGATGAATGGATATCTCTCCCCAAATTACGAGCCAGATACTTCACAGCTCCAGCCGATGATCACGGGCTCCTTGTCTGCCTCCATGCGGTCAGGAATGTCACCACTACCACCACCACCACGGAGGGCTCGGTCTGCAAGCTCTCCGGACCATGTGACCCTAGCTCAGCTTGCGATGGCAACGATGCCATCCAGTACACAACCCAGGACGAGCTCACCATCATCAGCACCACCACCACCACCATCACAGACACGGGTTGTATCGCCTTCAAGCCATACAAGCACTCTACTACCCTCATCAACGGGAGGACCATCAATACGACTCACATCGCCAAACCCTGCACCACCGCCTCCCCCAAGACGTCGTGGCGTATCCTTACCACCACCAGTGCCTGTAAGATTGCAGCATTCGCCTGTGCCACCGCCTCCGCTGCCACCAAAGACGCCCCTGGATGGGTACTCTGGTCCAACTAACGGAGGCTTCATGGATTATAATACTAATTACAACAACAACAACAGCATCACTCAAAACGGGAACGGTGGCACATACCCCTATGGATTCCAGCAGAATGGCTCGGGCTCCACGGTGGAGATCCTCGACGACCTCAAGGCACTACAAAACGAAGTTGATAGACTGCAGATGAGCCAACAATAGACCATACCATGCACCCACATGTAGCAAAACTCACTACAGTAGTTTTACTACTACTAAACAACCTTTGTTGTAAAAAAAAATGATAATAGTGCCTTTTTGTACAAGTACCATGGGGTCACCTTCTGCCCAGTCTCCAACCTTTCTTTTGAGGCCCAAGTGTCAACGTGCTCATGATCCTGTCAGGCATGTTACTACCAACGCCAATACCACCTTTCCTGAACGCACCCAAGGATATCTTATCCACTTGCAAATTATCCAGCTGGAATCCAGGTCTCCTGCTTTGCCAATTCTTGGGAGGCCTTCTCCATCCTTGCCTCGTGGGTTTCGGATCGTCAACGTATGCAGGAACGCCTGTAAACCTCACTTTTTTCACGATGCGCTTTGGTTGTTCCTCCTCGCTGGATGTAGATGACGCCGCTTCTGTCAACTCTGGCGTTGAAGACATCTCCGTCTTTGAAGAGTCCTCTTCGGTGAATTTCAACGAGGGGACAACGTCTGACACGGAGCGTGGTTTTGTGTCATCGAGGGAGTTCACCGTCGTGATGATGTCCTCCTTGAGTGAGGTATCAGGCAATAGCATGAGTGGGGCAGGGTAAGACTTACTCTTGGTGGGAGTTACGTCGAAATCCTCGCCGGTGTGCGAGGGCGTAAGAGTGATCGGACTCGTATCGTCGTTGCTGAGCACCCCGGATGGGGTCAGCTCCGGTAGCCGCGGTGGCGATTTCGTGTATGTATAGTCCTTTGGTGGGGTTGCAATTTTAAGCTCCGAGATGTTTGGCAATTCCCGGTGAGCAGGTGAAAAGCTCCTTGGTGATGGATCCATCAGTTTGGCCTGCTCTTTCTTCAACTCGCTCTGCATCTTTAGCGATGAATGTCTCACACCTTTTGGCGTTGTATTTCCTGAAGAAGTCAATGCACTGGCTGCAGCGGCCTGAATCATGGTCTTTCTTTGTGCTGGTGATTGTTGCAGCGAAGCGGACCGTTTCAAAGGTTGACTGCCCATAGATTCAGTTGGAGGTGACAAGCTGTCCTGCTTGAGCCGTTCCTGTCTGCGCAGCTCTGATCTGATGTCAAATGCGGGGCTGGAAATGTACACCGATTGCGGACGGCGTCGTTGCAACGACGGTGAGTGCAGCGACGGTGAGTGCAACGACGGTGAGTGTGTCGCTGTGAGCGACACGGCATCAGCGGAGTTTTGTTTCAAACTGTTCAGCTGAGATGAATTGCTCGAGTTGGACGAAACCGAAGCGTTGCTTGTGGAGCGCGATCTATTCCCCATGATTAGAGAACTATTGCTCCCCGACCTGGCCCTATTGCCGACCAGTGTCGCATCTTGTGCACTACTATCGTCACGCGCCCTCCTCGATATCGACCCGTTCCGTGATGGCACTGGTGATGGCCGGTCTTTTGTCAAGTCCGCTCGCAGTTGCTTCTCTCTTTCCTCGAATCTTCGCCGGGACAGATCCTCTTCCTTGAGTTGTTTCATCTTTTCCAAGTGTTCCTTCTGTGTACGGCCCTCCAGGGCCAACCGTTCACGCTGGCGTTGCTGCTTTGCAAGATTCTCCTGAGCCAGCTTTTCTCTAGCAGGATCAAACAGCACCCCAACTGTCTTTGAGGTCGGTGATACTATCCGAATCGGATCCCTTGTGGTCATGGTAGTGTCCATCTTGAGCTTTGATCGCTGGTTTCTCAGCGACTCCCAGGACTTGGTGAATTGACGCAGGAGGGCAATGAATTGGACGATAACCGCGTGGGATTGTTGCAAAGATGTCACTAGCTCCGTGATTGTGCTATGGTTGACCTGGAAGATTGCTCCTAGTCGCGTAACTCGGGCCAAGGTAAACAAGAGCTGTTCATTCTTTTTCGGCCCCTTGAGGAAATCATCCATCCTTGCAAGGGTAGCCTCCCATTCGGGATTCTTATGCAATAGTTTTGCTGAGTGTAATTCGTTGCTCGCCGGGATGTAAAGCTCCCTTCCAAACCGTCTGAGAATGGAATACAAATCAGAGAGTTTTACCGTGGAGGCAACGATACGATGTATCGTGTGCTCCCAGTGTGGGAGTCTCTTGAGCTCAGTATCTGTAGGTCTCTGCTTGTATGTGGTGAGCTTGCCCAGGTATACACCAATGTTGTTTACAGTTGCCTGGACTGCATCCAAGAATATCGGGGTGGTTTTAAACTGGTGAGAACCGAGCTCTTCTAGTGGAACGGTAAACTTTGACAGATTTAGCACCTCCAGGGGCTCTAGCAAGTCGGTGAACACAGCCATATCCAAAGGAATGGGCTTATGGGCGGCATTGGGTCTTCTGCTAGCTTCTCTGTCCTCAAGGCATCGTGAAAGCTTTGCCGAGTAGATGGCACTGGCATTGTCGCATAGAGCCAGTAGCTGGTCGAAGAGCAATGCGTAGTCTGTGTCCGCGGTGTATTGAACGCACTCTTTGTCCTCGTCGTCAGCCTCAAATGACACTGGCGAAGTGTTCACCTGTGGCACAATCTTGCGCATGTCCTTTACGGGCTTCAATTGACTGATCATATTCAGACGACGGTGCAGGTGGTCGTTCATCGATAGCACACCTGCCGAGAGCGCAGCGGCATAGTGCACGAGTGGCACGCTCCCTGACGCCGTCCTCAGCATGATCCTGAGCGCCCGGATGTACGTCGCCAGCTGGCGGAGCTTACGCAGCGCGCACTGGAACTCCACTGTTCTTGCGTCCAGAGCGTCGAGGGCCACTCCACCACGTATGGTGGTGGTGGTGGTGGTGTTGGTGGGGTGGTTCATGGCCTTGCAAGCTGGCGCGATGAGCACGCTGTGAGTATGATTGGTGGGGGCAAAAAAGCACCAATGTGGTCCCCTGCGCTGTCTGCGTACGATGGTGCGCTCCGTGTGTCGATCCGTACCCTCCTGGAACCCTTGGGAACCCTTTTGCCACTGCTCTTTCGCTTTCCCTGGCGGCTGATTTGTCGCGTAATTTCAGGCTGCGATATCCAAGCGTCTGGTCGGAAATACAATCGTGCACCTCGGATCTCGCGGCTGTGGGGGAGTTTTGGAAAGTTGTCTTCACCCCCCTGAGGATTAAGTAAAACTGCACATAAGAGTCGATAAAAGAGGGATCCTACACATATATTCAAAAACTATGGCAACATTCATCTCGTCCATCCAGGCTTCTGCCAACGAAGCCATCGTCGTTCCGCATGCCGGCATCTCCGTATCATACAGCCACTTGGCAGCCATCACGGGCCACATCCAGGCCCTGTTCTCCCCATCATCACCGATCCGCACCGTCACCGGTGACTCTATCGGAATTGCCCTTCCAAACTCACTAGAGCTGGTTTCCTTCTTCCTTGGAGTCACAAACGCTGGTCGTGTGGCTGCCCCGTTGAACCAGGCGTACAAGAAGGATGAGTTTGACTTTTACTTTGGCGACTTGAAGGCCAAGGCCGTTGTTGTGCCACGGGGGACACATACCCAGAAGAACTCGGCAATCGTTCAGTCAGCCAAGGGTAACTCAGTGCTTTTAGTCGAGTCCTGGTGGGATTCCCAAACCAAGAGGGTTGAATATGCCGTTTTTGATCATGATTCCGATGCTCATCCACTCTTGCAATCATCGTCACTCCCAGTATTCACCCACTCTGACCCCAATTTCCCTGGAAATGCCAAACCATCCGATGTGGCGATGATTTTGCACACTTCAGGAACCACAGGCAGACCAAAGACCGTCCCATTGACCCATGCCAACATCACCAGATCGATGGAGAACATTGCCCAAACATATCAACTCACGGCATCGGACCGCTCATACGTGGTGATGCCCCTTTTCCACGTCCATGGTCTCATTGGATCACTGCTCAGTACGCTCCATTCACAGGGAACGGCCATCATCCCGGCAAAGTTCTCTGCAAAGCAGTTCTGGAATGACTTTATCACACACGGTGCCACCTGGTATTCTGCCGTGCCTACGATCCACTCCATCCTTCTCAACACCCCAAGACCAAGCTCCTTCCCAAAGATCAGATTCGTTAGATCGTGCTCGGCTGCATTGGCACCCGCAACGTTCCACAAGTTGGAGGAGTTCATGAACGCACCCGTCCTTGAGGCATATGCAATGACCGAAGCTGCACATCAAATGTGCTCAAACCCATTTCCACCTGCCAAACGCCAGCCAGGATCTGTCGGGCCAGGCCAAGGCGTGGAAGTGGTCATCTTGGATGACGCTGGTAAAGTTTTGAAACGTGGTGAGATTGGTGAAGTTTCTATCCGTGGCTCGAACGTTACCAGTGGCTATGCCAACAATGCAAAAGCCAACGCTGAGGCATTCACCTCTGAGGGATACTTCCGTACTGGTGACCAGGGATTCCTCAATGAGGCTGGGTACCTCCAGCTAACGGGTCGTTTGAAAGAGCTCATCAACCGTGGAGGTGAAAAAATCTCCCCGATTGAACTGGACGGTGTCTTGCTCTCCTATCCAAAAGTGAAGGAGGCTGTGGCATTCGGTGTCAGCGATGAACATTATGGCCAGGTTGTACATGCTGCTGTGGTTCCTAGCGGTAAAGTCACCGCAAGTGAGTTGACAGAGTACATGAAGACCAAAGTTGCGGCATTCAAGATTCCAGTCAGGTTTTACTTCGTTGATCATTTGCCAAAGACAGCTACGGGGAAGATCCAGAGACGTAAGATGGAGGATATCTTTGTCTCCAAGTCCAAGTTGTGAGTTAGAAGAAGAGAGGTTTGCATTTTTACACAACGCATCGTTATTATCGTTAGTCATTCTATATGTACACTACTTCCTCTTCTCATCGATCAGCCACTTCCACACGACATCTCTCTGTCCAGTGTATCTCCTCGTTTTCTCTTTAAAAGGCCACCACGATCTAGATGTTGTTTTGCATGGCGGCTTGACTTTGCTAGCCTTTTCCCCTGGGGACATCAACGTTAGCCTTTGAACCTCTTTCAGAGTCTTAAAGTTCATCTTGGTGACAACGTAGGCAGCTATGCATGAGACTGCAACGATGGCAGTAAACCCAACGTTGGACTCCTCTATGAAATTCTTCAAGTTCATTCCGTAAAACGCTGGTAATAGCGTTGCAACGGCGAACCCCAATGTGTATATCGTAACTTTCAACTCGAAGAGCATGAGTGAGTTACGGTTTGCATCTAGGATAATGTTGACAATCTCCTCTGTACTCTTAATGTCACTTATCAGGGACTCAGACTGTTGTACAAATTCGTCGCACTGTTTGAAGTATGCCTCCAGAAGCATTTCAACTTCACCGGAATCAACGCTTCCCTCGCGTTTCGTAGGCTCCAACTTATCCGTGAGACACATCCCCTGTAGATCTTCATCATTATCCAAGAGTTCATTGAGCACTTCTTTAATCAACAAGGACTTTTGGTAGAATGCTGTTAATGCCTTACTCTTCACCAAGAGATCCCTCAGTTTATCTCTATCGATCTGATCTTCAAGCTCTGCCAAGATCAGACCACACGACCTCAAGTGATGCTGCAACTCTGTCTCTAGACACGACATCACGTTGATCAGAATGGACTCCAATGCACGGTGTTCATAGGGCTGGACCCATCCATGGTTATGCGACTTGAGCTTCGACTCCAGGTCATAGACAAAGAGTCCCAGTCTCCCTGCAGCGTTCACGTCTGAGGTGTCAAAGATCATCACTGTATCCGCCCTCACGAGGGCCTTGATATGCAACATGTTCACGAGGAAGCAGTTGTCCCTAATCACGATCGATGGAATGACATCGATCGCCGAGGCGTCGATATTTCGTAAGTCTCGGGGATACAGCCCATGATGTTGCAAGAACTGCATCTTTGGGAAATGCTTGGAGACAGCGGTAACGTTGCCGTTGACGTCGAGCACCGTGCAACTCACAAACAAGTCACTGGGCGTGATGGGCTTGACGATCTTGGCGAGGTCTGGGAACGGCGATAGGAGCGCAGTTCTCGAGGACAATGCTTGCCACAGCGGAGGCCGTGTAGCCAGTGTGCGTACAAAGCCCGTGAGCCGCACGATGGGCCTGAACATGCTGCCTGGTTTGCTGGTTTGGTGGTGTCAAGTGGTGAAGTTGAGATTGTAAATATTTTACAGCGCGCGATGATGACATAAGCAAATGGAATGATAATGCCGCATTCGGACATCTACCCCTGAAAGCAAGGATGGGGGAATAATCCTCCAGTAGGGATTTCGTTTCGCCCCCTGAAGTTCCCCGTATATGTTCCTAGTGCGCTCCAGACTACCATTGAAACCACTGAGAATGCCATTGAGACCGCTCTTCACCATCAACAACTCCATCGTCGAGGCCGTCAAGACCCACGAGATCTTTGACGAGGTTCTGCCCGCGTTCGAGCCCAAGGGCCTGCTCCAGGTGAGCTATGGCGCAGACAAGGAGGTTGCCCTGGGTAACACACTGGCCGTGGCCGAGACACAGCACCAGCCACGGTTTCAATTCCTCGCCAACGTCAACAAGGACGAGACAACGGTCACCGAGTCCGATCTGTTCACGCTCGTGCTCACGGACCCAGATGCTCCCTCCAAGACGGATAAGAAGTGGAGTGAATATGCGCATTTCGTCAAGAAAGACATCAAGTTGACAAGCTCTGCAGAGGGTGAGATCACCGCTGCGGATCTCGGCGAGCAAGGAACGGACCTGCTCAGCTATGTGGGCCCAGGCCCACCACCGGGGACTGGCAAGCATCGCTATGTGTTTCTCCTGTTCAAGCAGACGGGTGCCTCTCCACAGGCACCAACTGACAGACCAAACTGGGGGTTGGGCACTCCTGCTACTGGAGTCCTCAAGTGGGGGGCTGCTTACAAGCTCGAACCTTGGGCAGTGAACTTCTTTTATGCAGAGAACAAGGGTTGAGATCTACATCCATTCAAAACAAAACAAACATTCGTAGCCCGTTATATATAACTTCTCATGGGTATTCCTCGTAGTCATACTCCCCGCTCTCCTGTATGAACTGTCGCTCGCCTTGGTAGAACGACTTGCCCACACCAGCACGCTTCTTGTCCTCCTCGCGGGGCACAATGTCGATGAGGAAGTCAAACATGTCGCTTTTCTGCAACGCTGCTGCAATGTCACTGCGTTGCAGTGTGCGTCTCTTGTTCTCCTCCGCATGGATCCATGCCCTCATCGTGAGCTCTGTGATAAACACATCGCAGCCCTTTGCAAACAGTATCGGTGCCTCTGCGCTGATCATTCGCACCTCTTCATCGGTCTTCATCACCTTCTTGATGCGTGCCAGGGGTAGCTGGTGGTTCTTAAAGTCGTGCTCCTCGTGCTCGATGCTGTTGATCGTCTCCTGCCAGTAGGCCATCATCATGTTGCGGTAGTGGCCCTCGAGCCCTTGCCCGACATTGGCAAACACCGAGTCACCCATCAGGTCTTCTTCATCCTCCTCCGCTTCCTCCGCTTCCTCCTCCTCCTCCTTCTGGAGCTCCTGTCCGATCAGCGGCTCCTCCAGATACTCGTAGTTCTCTCCCATGTCCTCGGCCATTTCCCTCGTGGCCTGAAGGGTAAGCACCCGAATTCTCAACAGCACTTTTCACATACTGTATTTGAGGGTCTGCACACCAACAAACACCAAACAACAGAAACAACAGAAACAAGCGCCTTTATAGAGGAAAAAATGAGCCGGTTCAGATCCTTTGAGTCAGAGGTGTCGGAGTCTCTTGCCCAGCAGACGAAGAACCAGAGCTTTGACGAGCTCTACGGAGAACCAGAGAACTTTCTGGAGATTGAGGTGATCAACCCTCGTACCCATGGCTATGCGGGAAAGATGTACACCGACTACGAGATCGTGTGCAGGACCAACCTTCCAGCCTTTAGGCTGCGCCAGTCCAACGTCCGTAGACGGTACTCGGACTTTGAGACCTTCAAGGCGCTGCTGGAGATGGAGTCGTCAAGGGTGGTGATACCTAGCCTCCCGGGGAAGGTATTCACCAACAGGTTTAGCGATGAGGTCATCGAGGCCCGTAGAGCCGGTATCGAAAAGTTCTTGCAAACGGTGGCTGGTCATCCCTTGCTGCAGACAGGATCCAAGGTGCTTGCAAGCTTTATCCAGGACGAGGTTTGGGATAAAAGAACCTACTACTGAATACATTACTCATTGGTCCTCATAGGTGTATCAAAACAAGGTCACGCTGTTCACCGCCCCGTGTACATATTCCGGTACGTATCTTTCCGAAGTGACGATGATACTCTTCCCCCAGTCCACTTCGTTCTTGTTCTTCTTGTCACCATCCAAAAGCACCATTTGATTCAACATATCGGTTCGGTTGATAATCACCCGTTCACCGTGGGCATGTTTAGAAAGACGGCTTTCAGATGTGAGCTTGAATGATGAAGACCATTGACATTTGCGATACTTTCCAAACATGACACTATTGGGCAAGTTTGCATGAAGAACAGCTTTGGTTAGTACACCTCCTGAACGCGTCATTGTGTACAACAAATCGAAGCCATATCGGAAGTAGTTATGAAACACATGCGTAGCTGCATCGGTCTGCTTGCCATGGATCAAAGGTCTTGAATCACTTTTCAAGAAAATCTCATCCGGTGGTCCCAATTCTGCCAGTATATCCTGCTGCAAGGATTTATCAATCATCAATGTATACATCTTCAAGCAGCTTGGATGCTTAAAGAATTTGACATTCAAGGATATATGCTCCTCATTAGCACCATCGACATAGATACTCTCCACTTCAATGTCATCCACCGCATATCTATCCACCGCATCGTCACAAAACCCTGTCTCTGCAAGCTGTGACCATTTAGCCCACTGATGAATCACCATTGAACTAGCCCTTGGGTTCAGCTCCGCAACTTGTTTGAGGACATCACCATCATTGGTAACGATATCGGAGTCAATTTCAAACCGGAAGGACACACCAGGGTAGTTCAGGATATATGAGCCGGCGTCGTATACACCAGGGTATGTGGGTCCCAAGTAATGATCATACACGGTTTGGAACCTGTAGTCTTTCAATGTATGCTTCTGATATGTGAGCTGGACCGCTGTGAGGTCCAGGATCTCAATGGCGATTAGAAGTTGTTGCCTTGACTCGATGATGAGTCTGATATCGAACTGTGTGAGCAGGAGGTAGTAGAAGGAGTGGTCCATCGGGAATATGAACTTTTGCTGGTAGGATGAGAGTTGTTGCAGGAGGTGATAGAGCGACATTCCCAGTTCTGGGTTGTTTTTGTTAGGAGATCAGTGTGAGAATGGCTGGAGAAGATGAACGCACTGATGTCAGAGAGCCCAACACAGGGCAGCAGTTCGAAACGAGCCATCGGTTGGTGTTTGGTGATAATGTTCGGTGTTTGTTTGTGTGTGTGGGGGGCTGCAATTGTTTTGCCGTCGAACAGTCCAATGACAGCACTCTGATTTGATATTTCCCAATACGGAAGTCAACAGTGGTTTCTATCAATGTAGTGGGTATAGATCGGGTGATAGACCCTCTATATATACTTGTTTCCCTTCTGATGAGCAGAGGAGTACAACATTGGGAAGTGTATCGATGTAGTATATGGGTTTTATCCCTTTGTCCCATCAAGCCCTAATTTCCATGGCCATAACTGGTTCAATTCGGCTGTAATTTGACACACATCACCGCTGTCAAGGGGCTTGATCTTCCCAACTGTGTCCATCCACTGGATTACATTAACCTTGCCCTCTGTCTCTGGAAACTCCCATCCACCTCGACTCTCCTTTTCTACTCGAAATGCCACACGCGGCGCAGATGAAATAAATTTGTAAAAGAGAAGAAAACAGAATAGAAATAAAATCTGCGATTCAACTCATCACCAGCCAAAAAAACACACACACACAAATGCCACAGGACACCGAACTGGAGAAGCGGCTGGAGGATCAGGCGCTGCGCAGTCTGGACCCGCTTCCTCCTTCGCAGCAGCATCCCGGAGCTTCGCTGCTCTCGCCGCAGGCGCTGTCGCCAGAACCGTTTGGCTCGTTTGCGATCGATGCGGAGATTGCCTCTCAGAGACCAATGTCGCCGATTCTTGACGTTTCCAACGGCCTGGTGAGTAAGTTCCAGCAGCAGCGTCCACTGAGTGCCCAAGGGTTCGGGTTCCGTGAAAGACCGCTGAGTTCCATGGAGATGGAGTCGGTCACGTTCAAAACAGACGTTGGTACCCTCGTGGGCTGGGTCTCTGGGCTGAACGGGCACCAGCAGCGCACGGTGGTGGACAACATGCTGGCAGTGCTGCCCGAGGAGGTGCTGCGCTACATGCGGCAGCAGCTCCAGGAGCACGACCGTGCGCTGTTCCACCACGGGCAGGAGCCACTGGCGCTGGACTCGGTGCTCTGGGACCAATCCTTGCAGCAGCAGGTGCGTCAGCACCAGCACCAGCACCAGCACCAGCACCAGCACCAGCAGGTGCACCATCCGGGGTCGTTCCTACACCAGCAGGATACGGGCAGACCCGTGAGCGCCGACGCCAGCACCAGCGAGCAGGACTCGCTGAGTCTGGGGCTGGGTGGACTCACCCTGGGCGGACGGCCGCAGCAGCAGCAGCAGCAGGCACAGAAGCTGGCTCAGCCTCAGCCATCGAGGCTCCAGGCAGACTACCAGAGCGGGCTCAAGCTGTCGGCGCTGTCGACGATCAACTCACGCGCGCAGCTCGAGTCCTCACGCAAGGAGCGCGGCCGGTCCGGTGTCTATGGCGACGACTACTACTCCCGCAATGCATCGAGCGTCCCTCCGCCAGTGCGCGTGAGCTACTACGACGCACTGAACGCCCAGCGTGCCACACCGGTGAAGTTGCCCGTCCAGACGGTGGCTGCTCCTAAATCGCCTGCCGTCAATGCCAAACAGCTAACGTCTCCTCGGCTGCTCAACGACGTGCCCGCATGGCTCAAGACCCTCAGACTGCACAAGTACACCCCGGCACTGGAAGGTGTGCCATGGCAAGAGCTCATCTACTACACGGATGAACAGCTCGCCGAACGTGGTGTTGGTGCCCTAGGTGCAAGGGGAAAGCTGTTGAAGGCGTTCGAAGTTGTGAGGGAGCACTACGAGGAGGGCTTGATCGTATAAACTTGACATGTATAAACTTGACACCATGTATAAACTTGGGCATAGAATGACAAACATCATCATCATGAATTCATTCGATTTATCTCCATGTGGCCATTATGTACACTATCAGTAGGACTTCCATGTCTTTGTGTTGGACTCTAGAACCTCGTGCATGAAGGCCAACTCGGGCAGCAGCAATGCAACCTCTTTGAACATGGATGCTGCGTAGTTGTTGATGAAGAAAAGCTGGTTCTGCGGCAATGCCCTGGTCTCTTGCATGGCATCCTCCAGCGTCATGGGGAAGTAGGGCTCCTCCCTTGGGTCCTCAACGTTGTGTATCTCGCTCCCACTGGTGAGATGTGCCGAAAGTTGTGCAATCTCGTTGAACTCTCGTGTAAGCACGATCCCCCACCGGGCAGAGATGTTTAGAGGCCTTGCAACGTTTGAAATATCTGCACATTTGATGATCAGTGACATGAGCACCAGCGTTTGATCGCTGACGGTGCCCATCTGCTTCATCTTTGCAACGTGGTCGAAATGACTCGCCATATCCGTGGCAAGGATCGTCTCTGTTTGTAGTTTAAGCCAAGGTGCGTTCAAAAAAACGGGCCAGTGAAGTTGAAGGATCCGTTGGAACCATGCCGAATGGAAGTTCTCCAACACGGCACGCGATGAAAAGATGGCAGCCAATGGGGTCTGGAATTTCGATAGGAAATCGTTCGTAAGTCCCGGATGACCCACGTCATGGCCCAGAGAGGCCAAGAGCAACGAAAGCACCTGTTCCGGTCGCATGCGGCCATCTCTTGGCTGTATCACCGATGCATCGACACCATCGATTTGCGTGGTGTAACCTTGGAAGCTTGGTAATGCACCAAGCCGTATGAGGATGTAAAAAGTTCCCTGGAGGACATCCACGGCATGTCTGAAATTGTGGAAGGCATTCCCTCCCCGATATGAGTCCCTAACTCCAAATAACAAACCCATAAGCGCATTATTCTCCAGTTTCAACGGCGTGTCTCTTGGTAATGCGCCCATCGCGTGTCTAAACATCAAAAATGCGCAAAAAGTGGATTCATCGCAGGATAGTTCATGTGCAATAAACCCCCATGATCCGACGCAGGTTTGATAAAACTGCACTGGCCGTTTGAGGTTCAACAGATCAAAGAATGAAATGTCGCGGTTAATCATCAGCACGTACTCACGCAGTCTCTCGGTCTTTTGGCCACTGGTGGTGAGCATCGTTTGCAGGGCGTTGGGCATCGTGTACAGTCTGGGGCAATGCTGTGCGTGCTCCTGGTTGAGCCCGGCCCATGTCTTCATCCGCACAAGCCTATTCTTGAGTAAAGAGTGGTATCGAGCAATGTCCAGCCGGACAAGGGACATTTGCAGCTCTGATTCGGCATAGATCAGCACGTTCAGGTGCGTGTAGTGCTCCTGCAGCACTGTTTGCACCTCGGGGAACTTGAGCCCGTCCAGCCCTTCGTGCTGGCCCACGTCATCGCTCAGGATCACCACCGTCGGGTAGTCGAGGTCGAGGTCTGAGTTGCCGGCCACGCTGACGAACCTGATGAGGTCTGTGAGACGCGTGAAGCTGAGCAACGACGCAGCGCCCGTCCCGGCCTCGTACACGCTCGCACGATCTGCGGCCACGTTGTCAGGAAGGCTGTGTAGGTGGAGCACGCGGGCCATCGTCAGGCTGTTGCTGTTGATGCTGTTGCTGTTGCTGAGAGTGTGTGAGGGTGAGGTTTGTGCTGCTGCCTGTTTTGTTTTGTTTTGGGTGTCGCTGCTGGCTTCGTTCTGCCGTTTTTTTGCAGTAGCCGTTTTCTAATGCCTAAAGAGGGAATTTTCGCGGTCTCTTCTTGATGTATACTATGTATACTACTACTGGTACTGCTGGTGACGATGATGGTTACCACTTTGATATAGGCGATTGCTCCCTTATCAACGAGGCTGGTGGTCCTTACACTCGGGTTGGGCCAAACTGCTCGGTGTGCACCATCGAGGCATCGACACCGCCTTTGAGATGGCCGAGCACCACATCCATGTATCTCTTTGGTCCAAGCACAAAGAACAGCGACTTTGGGTTCAGTTCCAAACGTTTCAGGGCATCCTCCGTCAACCGTCCATGCACTAGGTGCGTTGATACCGGTCTTGAAACACCACCAGAAACGTACTCAACAAGTTTCAAATTGTCATGCTTGGCCAATAGAGTCTCAAATACTTTGATGAACAAACGCCCATCCTCGTCATGGCTGGAATAGTACAGCGAAACATCGTTCCCTTGTTCAAGGTATGACTGAATCAACGATAAACTTGGTGTGACACCGACACCCGCAATGAAAAAACACACTGGAACGTTGCAGTCCAACTTTACCGGTGCCAATCTTCCATATGGAACAGTGATGGGTAAGATGTCCCCAACAGTCACATGATCGTGCAACCAACCGGACGCCTTGCCTCCTTCTAGCTTCTTCACAGAGATTCTGTACCCATCGGTGGTGTCACTGAGAGAGTACTCCCTCGTCTCACACTCTCCCTGGACATCCAGCTGCACTGTAATGTATTGTCCAGGCTTGGCAACGGCGTACTTTGCATCGTCAAATTTCAAATAGAAGGATTTGACCGTTGCGGACTCTTCAACAATGTCCACCACTTTGGCATTCTTCCAACCTTTCCAAGCATTCACCGCACCTTCAGCCTCTTTGTATCTCTCCTTCTCCAACTGGATCAACAGGTTTGCCAACTGATAGTACGCATCCTTCCATGCCCCCATGAACTCTGGCGTCGCTCCTGCACCAACCAACTCTTTCAACGTGTGCAACAGACATGAACCGACAACGTCGTACTGCGCTGGAAACACCTGCAAACCAACGTGCTTCTCCACAATCTGCTTGACAAAGCCCGTCAAGGGTGCCAAGTCGTCAATGTTACGTGCATATTGCACCAAGGAATACGCAAGGATTCTTGGTTGCGCTCCATTGGGTCCTTGGTGTGCAAGGTTGAAGTGATCCTTCACCTCCGGATGCTTCTGAAACATGTATGCATAGAACTTGGATGTGAGCTCCACCCCATGCTGTTCTAAAAACGGGATCGAGGCCTTGATGATTGAAGTCTGTGCAGCTGTAAGAGACATCTTTGTAAACCAAATCTGTTTATCAACAACCATTCAAAAAAATATACGAGCACACTCCATGCCCTTTATAACCACTCTTACACAACAGCTACGGCATCATACCAACTGGGTCCCCCCCACGTTTCCATGAAAGACGCACACGCACACGCACTCCCCCCACCCAACCAATCAAATCGGCCCATTTGTCACACCATCGAAGCAGTATGTGCATTAAGCCCGAGATCTTAGTATGTAGGTCACGTGACCATAAAACGGTCTCGGCCCGTTTTGGACGGGGACGCAACAGACTCTGCGTCAAATGGCGTCAAATGGCGAAGTATCCACCCGTTTACGGTAATTTGTGACGAAACTGGGTCCATTGGACGCTATTTGACCGAAAATCAACATTTGCTTCAAGAGCTCACACGCACACTACAGAGCCCAATGAATAAGGAGCTTCTCAAGCCACAGAGATCCGTGCGCAACAGGCTACAGTCCATCGCCTACGACTCTCAATGGATTTATGAAGTGGCCCAGGCGTTTGGCCGGCCCTTGGTGCCCAATGAGCGTTGCGGATTGTGGTACGTCAACCCAGATGAGGCCATCGACACCGCATACTTCAAGTCCACCGATGGCCATACGAATGAATGGTCCTTCAGCACCAGAAGGCTCAACTTCCATCTCCTGTCGCTGATCAATGCGCATAACGGGATCGTAGTGGTGGACTCTACCAGGAGGGGCAAGACGATCCCCGATGCTCTCTCAAAGACGATACCCATATGGTGCGCAACGTTGAACTACCTTGCATATGGACACCATGCCTCAAACTGGCTGTTTACACCACAACAGTTCATCTCCAAGAACGAATCTCATCAGATGATGGGGCTCATTCCAGGGTTTGCCCAACGGTTACACGAACTTCAGTTGATATCGTCAGAATCCATAAGAAAGCGTCTTGACGGCAAGTATCTCAGACCGCTTTGGATATATCCGGGACAAATGCTGCCCATGGATGTATCACAATATGAAGATTTCCATCCTGTAATATGCTGTGTTGCTAGTGAACGTTCCGACGATGGGATGAAGAAGATGGATGGATACACATATGTTCAAGGTGCAGCTGATGACCATGAGCTATGGGCAAGTAAGCTCAACCCGCTACTATATTGGCTGCATAGGGAGACGCTACTGGATAGATCACTGAGTGATACAGAGATCAGCAACATCATTGATACCTTGAGTCTTCCTAAGAAAGAGTCAAACGTGCAAGGTGTGGTTCAGTTGACTGCTGGGATCTCCCTCGGACAGGTTGTTAATAACTTGACGAAAGATGATCTTACAACTCGTACCATCATCCTATCAGATCAGTTTACATCGATAGATTCCCCCTTGACGATGCATTACCCAGTGGCATGTTCCAAAAAGGGTTCTAATGAACTAAGAAAGCATCTGCCAGAGATCCTAAAAGTGGCATTACCGGTATCGATCCTTTGTGATAGTGGTACTGATATCTCTGCTGGTGTCGCCATTGCTCTGTTGGCCACGAGGTACAATCTGCAATGGGAGTTGGAACCTGGATTGATCGTGACGAAGGACGTCATCAAGAGACATCTAGCCAAGTTATTGGAGCACAAGAAGGTCAACCCGAGCAGATCAACGCTTCAAGCTGTCAACACATGCATTATGTAATTATAAGAAGCTACCCAATGTGATGACATGAATGTTTACCAACCAAGATATATCTTTGTAATCCTCATTCGTTGAAATGATAGACAAGGTAATTTGGCAGACCAAACACCTGGTAACCAAGTCTCTTGGCCATCTTTGCGAACCCCTCGGTCTCGATCAAGTGATAGAATGGGAAAGGAGGGAACATGGCACCATCTCTGTGTACGTCAGCCTTCACCATCACAGCGGCACCACCAACACCATCAAGCTCCATCTCGGCATTCACATCGCCATTAGCATCGTAAAAGCGTGCCATGAGTGCTCTATACGTGGGAATTTCGGCATATCCCTCCACAATGATCTCATCCTCGGACATTCCCTCGGCAATCTTGAGGCCTTCCTCGGATTCAACCCAGTTGTTGTAGTCATACGGTCTAATCTCCTGTGTCTTCTTCTCGTCATCGTAGTAACGCTGGTAGCAATTGGCACTAATCACTGGCTTATCATGGGACACCAAGTCCTGGATCAGCGTTGGCGGGGTCTCAACAACGTCAGAATCAAGCCAGAGCACCCAAGAGGTGTATGGTCCCAGTGCACTAAACACCAACGAGTTACGTGCCAAAGCCATCAACGCACGACGCTCTTTCTGCACCTTGAGTGCATGTCTGTGCTTCTCGGTCTGTTGGGATAGTGACTCGGTGTCCTGTCTAAGGATGGTGATCTTGGAGAATCTGTTCTCCTTCTTACCAACCTGAACCTGCTTGATCGCCTTCTCAAGCTTCTTCAATGCCAAATCACCATCCTTTGTGCGTGGAACGATGAACCCCAGCTCCACCAGGTCACGGGGATACGTCAGACGTAGAAGATTTTGCCAGTACTCGTTATAGAACCTGGCCACCGGCGTGAGAATGAGCACTTTCTCCTTGTTGTACGCCGCCATTGGCGTCGACGCGAGCTTATTGAGGTCAAAATGCGAGATGTGGTCCCCTGGCAGGTTGCGTGGCACCACGGATGGCCCGCGGCCAAAGAACCCTGAGCCCTTGGTCTTGTATGAGTATTTGGACTGCGGCTTCGACGAGAAGAGGAGGTAGTAGACAAGCACAATGAGCCCCAGGGGCGCAAGCACCGTCAGTGGGCGTCTTCGTATGGAGCGCAGCAGCGACGACCGGGTGATGGCAGGCTTCATCGTCGGCTGTTGACGTGTTGTTTGGCTGGTGTTTAATCTGTCGCTTTCATCGCTTTTGGGCGCGTTCCCAAGATTTTGGAGCACCATTTCAAAAAGAGTGTTACCCTATCTAATGGACCCGATGGCTGTTTTGCGCTCCGAATGATCAGAGGGGTGCAATAGAACTTCCACAGCGTACAAGACTCCCTACGGATGAGTTGCTAGAACAGGACAACTCAGCTCAACTAAGCCCTTCAATTCAAGGGTTAGGAGATCATTTACAGGTGTTTCAAAAAATCTACATCCCATCCATACATAATCATTAGATTCACTTGAACACCTTACCATCGGCAACCTCTCTGGTCTCACCGTTGATAACAACTGGCTTGTCCCAGGCGAGGAGGTCATCAATGAGCTCCTTGTCCTCTGGCTTGGAGGCGTCGAGCTGGGTGAAGTTGTAAGACTCCCAGTCTGGAGCAACGTCAAAGGCTGGCTCATGCTTGTCACCTCTGACGAGGAAGACACCCATGATACCGTTGTTGTTGTTCTCACCGTAAACAAGACCGGAACCGAACAAGTACTTGGTGGAGCCACCAAGACGGTTGAAGAACCCACCGAGCAGGTTGTTGGACATGAAGGTGAGGGTCAACTCATCGTTGTACTTGTAGTCGAATCTCCAGAAGGAGTACTCGGATGGGTCGTAGTGCTCCCACAACCATGGGAGAGCGGTCTCACGGGTCTCCTCGTTGGAGTAGACTCTCTTCCACTCATCCAGAGCAAAGGAGTTGGCCTTGCCCAAAAGCTCCAATGGGTGCTTTGGCTTCTTCTCCTCAGCTGGGGCAGCTGGCTCCTCCTCAGCGGCTGGAGCAGCTTCCTTCTTCTCCTTCTTTGGAGCAGCCTTGGCCTCCTTCTTCTCCTTCTTTGGTGGGGTGTACTCAATTGGCTTCTCGATGAACTCCAATTGCTTGTAGGTCTCAGCCAAGGTTGGGTGGGACATAATGGTCTTGAACCATCTGGTGGTGGCTGGGTGGGCAGCTCTCCACTCGGCACCGAAAAGATGTTGGAAACCTCTGAAGGCGAGGGAAGCAGACAACAAGTCAGCAATGGTCAATCTCTCACCAACCAAGTATGTGAACTCGGAAAGTCTAGCCTCAAAGACGGCACTGATCTTGTTGACGGCAGCGGCAGCGTCAGTAACTGACTTCTTGTTGTATGGAGCTCTGCCGAGGATTGGACCAAAGAAGTTGGAAATCTGTGGAAGAAGTTCAGAGTTGGACAAAGAAATCCATCTGATGATCTGAGCATAATCCTGCTCAGTCTTGCCCAAAAGAGACTTGTCACCAGCGAGCGAGAGAACTGCAACAAGTTAGTAAGAGGGCTCCAAAACATTGCATCAACACAACTGGGTCATCTTCAGAATATACATTCTCGACATGATTTATTAAGACAGGGATAACTGTAATTTTTGAATGGTTTTATCATCATTGTATGACTCAATTGTGTCAGTATAGCGCAAGTACTCACGGTACAGGACGACAGCAGTGACCTCGGTCAACTTGAAGCCCTTTGGTCCAATGAAAGCTGGGAACTTGTTCAATGGGAAGTACTTCTCGTATGTGGCATCTGGTCCAGAGACAGTAACGTCCAAGTTGTAATACTTGATGAGACCCTTCGCAAGGAAGCCTCTGGAGTGCTCACCGACATACAAAGTACCCTGGGACATTGTTTCTGATTTGTAGTTGATGCTCCAGAGAGGGTTTTTATAAGGAGAAAAGTTTTTCAGTTCGTTGGCGGCGGTCGTCGATCGGTGAGAAGAAAAAAAATTAGGGCAAACAACTCTGAGACCCAAAAGGGGAAATTTTCGCGCCGTGGTTTGCTGGGCGGTGTACGGGTGTTCTGTTTTGTACATTGGTCTTGGATTCGTTGAGGGTGCAAGGGCTGGTGTATTCTAGCAGTAGGTCCATCGAGCTTGTGAAACATAGGTCTTCATCCGCACCGCCCTCCCTGGCACGCAGAATAAACATCTTCGCTGAAGAAAAGTAATTCATCCTCTGTAATATGCAGCATGAGCGGTACATAATACTCCTTTGCCTACAAGTTTGAAGAAAGGAGAAAGGGAATTTTGATTTACTCAAGCTTGATGTTGAATACATGTCTACCAGAGGCCAGTGACCCAGCCAGCACCGACACGAGCACCAATGACATTCTTGTAAGAGATGAGGCTTGTGACATCGTATTCCTGAGTAAGGAGTCTCTCCTCATAACTGGTCCAGCCTGGTGCCAGGACAGCGTCGGAGACAGGCTAGCCGTTGAGCTCAATCTCATAGGCATTAACAGGCTTGTCAGTAGCAAAAAAAAACCGGTGAGCGGAACAAGATCTCTCTGGACAGCTTCTCCTCGTGTGTAGCGACCACCTGATCCTTCTGAGCAATGAACTCTGCCAACCTAGTTCAGCACACCCGCTGTGATGGAGAACTGTGCCCAAGGCGAAGTCACACATTTGCTGCACTCCACAATTCCGGGGAAGATGTTTCTGCAGTCCGCTTCATGGTTTCCGGGGTAAAAGTGGAATAACACTATAGACACCTATCGGCAGCATAAAATAGAGCGCTAGAAGTGGGCGCTGGTTATTCGTATTCGTCTCACGAATCCAACCCTTTAGATGCCGAATTATTTGGCATATACAATGATATTTATCTCAGTACTTACTGACGCTACTGCAATGCAATTTGCTTTGTTGTAATCTCTGAGATCAGCCAGCCCAGTAGCATTCGATTTAGGCACTTTCCCGGAAAAATTACAGTGGCTTAAAGCTACTGAACTTTTGATGGGTTATTCGGGAAAGAATATGGAAAAAGTGGGAATTCTCAACAAGGTGGCCGATAATTTACCTCAAGGTCTAGCGTATGCCGCCTCTCCTTAAAATAGGTGAGCGGAGCGTATGGGTGATCTGAGGTTTTGTTTGGAGATCGGTGCAGCCAGTTAAGTATGGCTTCAAATGGGAATATCGGTCACAACTCCACAAAACCAGAAGCTGTATCGTCGATAGAACTACCGTAGGATAGCAACAGGTGACCAGTAGTATAAAATCCGCTCTACTCCCATGAAACACAACTAAAGCGTTTGCATAATTGCCAAAATAGGTAAATATCGGACGAATTTCGCAAGGCCAGTTTTACGAATGCCGAATACAAATTCAACATTCACTGCCCAACCCTACGTCGAGTACTGATAGATGTGCGGTATATTAGAAATATACAAACGAATGCTTCCACTGGCCAGATCGTAGGACTTTATATATAGCTGATCTTACCCGTGTTCCTGCGTATTGCCGCTTCTCGAAAATGTCCCCTTTGGGACCAAATTCCAAATTCCTGAACCCCAAAACGTGAATGTGAAACATTTGTGGGCCTGTGCAACTTCACGCGTTAATCAGCTACCAAAGCCCTCCCCCTGGTGTCACTGTTTACACCAGAAGCACCCCTTGATAATGATGACCAAAGAAAAGGAGAAGAAGAGACCGAGACCACTGGAGCTGAGCCACTCGAACCTGGTCGCAGACGAGAAGACGGAGATGGGCCTCCGGGCGATGCAGTGCATCAGCCCTGGCTTGCCACCGCTGAGCGCAAAGATGAAGACCACGGTGCTCCAGAGCAGGAGCATCGAGCAACAGCAGCGCCAGATCATCGCCCAGCGTGCCGGAGAGGGCTCCGTTGGAGGTGCCAGCACCGAGGGGGAGACGACACCATCCACCTCCGGGCTCACGAACACGATGGAGGACCTCACGATCCCTTCGGCAAACTCACACAAACGCCTGAAACGTGGACGTGTGCCCACTCCGTTGAGTCTTTCCCCCGTTGGGGCTAAACACCGGCCAACGATCAAGTCTGCGCCGATATACAACGTTCCGCAGTTCTTCACACCTCAATTCAGACGTCAGCCGTTACGGAGTGCCGTCCCAAGGGCCAGAATGACACCAGTGACGCCCTACGCTAGAGTACCACAGTCATCGCTGGCGTCACGATACCCGGTCAACCAGATGAATCCCTTGACTCCGTTGCAAGCGGCCAAGTTCCAACAACAGGCACATCAACAACAGCAGCAGTGGGCAAAGTTTCGCCAGTTGCAAGAGTCCCAGGCTGCGAGCCACGTGACAGATGTGTTCCAAGGTGAAGGGACGCGGTTTGCACCGCTGGAGGCACAGCCGTTGAGTGCACAGCGGCGGTTTTTCGATGTCAGACCTCAGGCAGTGGTGAAGCCGATTGAGGAGGAGGAGGGTGATGATGATGATGATGATGATGATGATGATGATGATGATCCCGAGAGTGCAGCAATCGAGGACGATGCGAAAGTGGGCACCGGGGTCGAGAAGGAGCAAGTAGTGGAGACTGAGCTGAAATTGGGGAACAACGTGTTTAGATTTGAGCTCGAACGCAGGGGCGAAGGTGATAAAGAGCGGTTTTTGAACCACTGTGCCATCGCATGGGAACAGTACAGTCGGGTTTAGATTTTGTTTTAAGCATTCGTTCATTGGTACTTGGCCAGTAGCTTGTTCGACAAGGGAGTTTATACACAAAACCAATGGCCTACGGATTGGATGACGATTTTGATCTATCAAACGACAAGAGAGCGTAAGCTAATGTATAGCAAAGAACGGATTGATGGCATATAACGAGATCTTTATCCCGCTCTTGGCCATGGGCTTGGCATATCCCCCAATGTCTGTCGCGGCGAGATGATCAATGGTGCAGTTAACGGATAATACCAAGAGAAGTAGGGCGTCAGGTTTCAGTCACTGCCTCTGTGTGCTCAGCACACTCTCCAGGCCTATGTCACTCCTCTTTCTTTAGTCTCTGTACCTGTGACGGTGAGTCTGCCGCATCCTGTGCGAGTCTCCTCACACGCGGAGGTAATTGATGGTTCGCAGAAGTTGGGAAGGGAGTATTCCCCGACCCAAAGGGAATGTTCCAGTCGTTAGAGTAGAAATTAGAAGGAGACGGGAACAAATCAGGGACATATCGCGAGGGAAGCCCGCCAGTCAGAGGTGTCTGTTCGCCCATTTTGGGAGGCCCTGGCTGAGGTGGGGGCAGCGAGAATATCCCACCTGGCATCGATGCAGATCCAGGGGTGGAGGATGTAGATAGTATGCCTAGCCCTCGCGGCTCCTCCCCGGATCCTGTCGGTGTCTTCTGTCTCGTGCCTGATGGTTCAGACTCGCCATCTTTCGACTCACCTTGCTCAGGGTCCCTTGCATCTCTCTCTATTTCCCTGGGAATCTCCACCCGTAACACAGGCCGTTTACTTATGTTGTTGTTTAGGCTTCTTGCTCGCGTGTAAGGAGATCCTTGGGGTTGTGCCGGTTGTTCTCCGGATTGCTGGCCAAAGGGGTTCCCCAGGGGGAATTGGTACTGGAACTGGGACGATGGAGGCACAGTTTCGGGCCATGCCGGTGGGAGCATCCGCTGCTGGGATTCGGTGAACTGCTGGTACGAGTCGTAGAGCTGCGGTTGTGGGAGGCCTCGGTGAACACCGATATGTGAATGCTGTGGCTGTTGCAGCTGCGACTGCAGCCGTTGGTTGCTCTGTTGTTGTTGTTGTTGTTGCTGTTGCTGTTGTTGTTGTTGTTGTTGTTGTTGCTGTTGTTGCTGTTGTTGTTGTTGCTGTTGTTGATGGCTCTGTGGTTGTTGATGGCTCTGTGGTTGTGGAACGTGTGGTGCCTCGGCTTCCTTCCGGACGCCACGCGTTTGCCTCTTCTTCACCGGGCGTTCCTCCTCCTCCTCCTCCTCGCTTTCGCTCTCCTCCACGTCCACCTCTGCACTCATCGCCGAGTTCGAGCGTTCGTGCCCCGCCGTCATGGCTCCCACCCGGGAAATCAGCTTGTAATCCCCATAGTCTTCTGGGGTCTTGACGTCATGCGAAATTTCGTTACCGTTGAACTGTGCGAGCAATTCACCCACATCGGCACTCGTGTACTCGTAGAACTTTGTGTGGTTCTTCCCGAGGATGATCACCGCCAGGTCCACCTGGCACAGCACAGCGAGCTCATGTGCCTTCTTAAACAGCCCAGCCTTGCGCTTCACAAACGTCACCTTCCTGTTGCGCTCATCGGTGATGGGCTGGATCGAGATCTTTCTTCTGCCCATGGTGGATGTTTATATGCGGTGGTGGAGGGGGGCTTATGGGAGAGCTGGCTGGGCACAATGGCGCGATGGTGGGGTTGTGCAGGACGCGAGTGTGTGTAACCGGGCTCGGTTTTTTTTCTCCCGCAATCGAAGTTTCCACGATTTTTGTTCACCGTTTAGGCCGTTTTGCAAAGGGGGTTTAAAAATAGCAGCCGCCGGGCGGGTGTTTTCGTTTTTTTTCTCCGCCTGTCACCGAAATTGCGGGTGTTCCCGCAAAATGGCGAGAAATGTCCCAAACAGGAAATTACTAGATTTTTAGAGCGCTTTTGCGCCAATCGATGCCATCGGACACATTCATTATAACGCTACCTTCTCAACTCCACAACATACACATGTCTGGTTAAACTAAATCGTACATGCACAATCACTTCTCGTTGCTCTTCCCGGATTGCTCATGGCTCACCCAGTCCTCCCACGAACCGACATAGTTTCCCAGCTTCTTGTAGCCAAAGATCTGTGCCAGGTCTGCGGCAGCGGTGGATCTCACGCCACCGAGACAATACAGCACCAATTCTTTGTCCTTGGACGGTTTCTTGAACTTGAACTCCTCCTCGAACTCCTCTGGTGATAGGTCCAGCGCACCAGGAGCGGATTTGAAGGGAATATTCACAGCTCCTGGGATGAAGCCACCCTCGAGCTCAGCTGGCTCTCTTACATCGACAATGATCTTGGACTCATCCGGGTGCTCCGACAGATGCTTGATCGTTTCGTAGGTGTACAGCTTCGGAGCCTCGCCCTGTGAGGCTGCTGCGCGCGGTGTCGATTCTGACGATTGAGGGCGTTTGGCGATGATGATCCTCGACGCCACCAGCGGGGTTCTCACCGATGCAGCAATTGGGCGCACGCTGGGCGCTGCCAGGCGTGTAGTAGCGGCAATGCGTGGTAATGCAAGCTTCAGGGCTCTCAGTGCGGACATGGCTTTGGCTTCCGTTGCGTAGCAAGGGGAGTTGAAACGGCATCCTTCTAAACATTTTTTGGTGCCGTGCTTGACTTCCCGATACGGCAGTACTGGTTTGCAGAGTCTACAATTAAAAGAAGGAGTGGGGGAAAAAAACATCAAGTTTAACAGATACAAACACAAACTTCTTCAGCTGCCGAATCGGGAAGTCAACAGCACCCAATAGAAAGCTTTGAAAACTTCACAAAGATCGAGTTTCGTACGCGTGCAACCAAAGCTCATCCCACCATCAATCACAATGATCGCTACCCCAGTTAGAGCCTTCTCCCAGTCTGCTGTCAGAATGAGCGCCGGTAAGACCCCAGCCAGCAAGTGGTTCGGTACTTTCTTCGGTGTCACCGGTCTCTTGGCCGCCCTTGGAGGCGTGTTCTGGAAGCTCAACGAGACCAACTCCATCAAGGCCAACTTCGAGAAGCACGGTCTCTCCAAGAAGGACTAAAAAAACAAACACGGGTGTATAAACTTACTCATGCATGCATATTCTTCTATAAGTTCTTGCCATGGCGTAGTCAATAGATGAGGTATAGCACAGCGATGAATGTGGGTGCAAGGACGAGCAGAAGTGCAAACAACGAGTTGCATAAAAGCCGGTGCCTATTGATCCATTCTTGGTCTTGATACAGTGAGGAGCACCAAAAGGTGCCAAATATGGCTGTGAAGTGCCAACGCCATTTCTGTAGCAGCACAGCAAAGACCACCTCATGGACAAGAGCGCTGATGATAAAGAGCAACCCCATGGCCCCGTGCTTGGAAAGACCGAGCGAAATACTCGACAGCATAATGTGCTGCTTCAAGAACTTGTGTACGGGCTTATTCCAAGTCTTGCAAAAGTACAGGAATGAGCCGGAGTTCCAGAAGGGTCCGTAGAAGTCTCGGTCTCCAAACATGGTGACTTCTGCAATGGTGGAGAGCATGGCATCCCAGATCATAAGAAATAGAACGATGCATGTCATCAATACGTGTGGGAACAACCTAATTGTGTACTCGATCACAGATGCCTCATCTGCGTTGAAGATCTCAACGAATATCGGCGCTATCGTCTGACCGGTGTTGATGACTGCGCATGCAAGGAGAAGGATTGAACCTGTGAGTTTCGTAAAGAGGTATGGGTACCGTACTCTATCATTTCTGGCGAATGTGGGTTCATACACCAGCGTTGGGTACATTGTGAACATGAAGAAATCATGGATGGTAAGATGCTTCTTTTCTTTCAAGTGGCCATTGGTGAAGGAGTATGAGTGTATCTTCATGAGTTGTGCGAATGAATGAAGCACAATCACTAGTTTCACAAACCATGATTGATGACTCACCGCAACGTTCGGCATCACGGTGAATACAACTTCATAGAGCGATATGCATGCACGGGCAATGGGCCACGAAAGCCATTGTTTCTTCACGGAGAGCTGGAGCAGAAATGAGGGAAACATCGCCAGATACATCAGGACACTTGTATAGAGCACCGAGGACCATCCCGCAAGCATCACTGCTGTCATCAGTTCGGGCCATCCGTTCTCGTACACAAGCTTGAGATGGTACAGGGCAATGAACCACAAAATGACAAGGGGAAAGCCCGCGTAGGGCCCTCGGACCATGCGATCCAGAGGCGTCTCGTTGATCATGTTTTTTTTCGTTGATATGGCCATAGATGGAGTTTGATCAAAGCCCAATGATAAATTCCTGACCCCTCACCCCACGAACTTTAGGGCTCTTGCCAAGCTGAGTTCCCTTAAAATGGCCCTTTACTACGCAGTGTACGACTTGCTATCAAACTGAGATGCTCCTGGAATTTCAACTTAAGCCAAAGGTTCCCCCCTCATGCCCTTGATCACCTCACTTTGGATCTGCTTCTCCTGTTTCTGCCCCGATAGCGAGCCGATAGTTCTCAAGCCACCAATGATGTCCCTCGTCTTGTCAAAGTACACTTGCTGCAACAGGTTCCTAAGTCTTCCCTCAATATCCTCCACCAGGGAGCCGATATTGGCCAAATGCGATGCCCCGTTCTCCACAACGGCAAGTCTCTCATTCTGTCTGATGAGGTTCCCGCTCAGCTCGACGGACTGGCTCTTTTCCACTTTGGACAAATCCAAGATGATAGTCGACGTGGCCTTGTAAAGAGCCTTGGACCCCTGAGGCTCCACCTCTAGCACATGAATACTATCCCAAAGTCCCTTGTTATCTTCAGTGCTCTTCTTGAACAGCACAACGCCGGCAAAGCCGTCACCATTCTCTTGGTCCCACAGGTACACCGAAGATATTCCACCCTCGTAGTATAGATCCCTATAGATGTCCACGGCTTCGTTCAGTTTAACCTCCAGTTCTCTCAGCTTGGTGGACGGGAATGGGGAGTCGTCATCCTCCAGTGCCGGGAAGTACTTGTTGGACCACGGACTGCGGTAAGAATCGAGATCTCTGTTGTAGTCGCATGCGAGGAATGGCTTCCCGGTCTCCGGGTCCTTGACAATGCCCAATGGCTGGTCCACAGAAGTCAACAGATCCTCCGCAAGGTCTGGGTTCAACGCGATGATCTTCTTCAGGTTCTCGCTGATGTGTTGCGGGTTGAGCCGTCTCAACAGGTCCAATGCAGCGTCGTACGACTGGATTGTCAGTGGGTGGCCATCTCAATGTGTGTCTCAACAAACTCACCATTTCGTGGTTGGTCCAGTGTGGGTTTTAATGGGCCGATCAACTTTTCCACTTCGACTTTTTAAAGGGGGTTTCACGAACTCTTCTTTCCCACTGCCCATCAACAACAGAACGAAATGGGCATCGCAGACATCGGCCTGTCATGGCTTCCTCAGCTTCCGGGGATCCTTCCTAAATGGCTGCTCTTCATCTCCGTCGTCTCTGTGTTCAACTCAGTGCAGTCGTACACTTCCGGGCTTGCGCTCACGCAACGCGTGTACGAGGCAAAGCCTGAACAGGTGACTCCACTCTCTGCTCGTACTTTCGGCACATGGACACTTGTGGCATCCATAATCAGACTATATGGTGCCTACTACCTCAACATTCCACAGATCTACGAGTTAACCTTTGCCAGTTATTGCATTGCCTTTGGCCATTTCGGCCTCGAATGGCTTGTCTATGGAACGGCAAAGCTTGGTAAGGGGTTTGCCGGTCCCTTGATCGTATCTACTGCAACAATCACATGGATGTGGTCCCAATGGGGGTTCTACACTAGTCTTTAGGATGAATGAAGTTGATGCAGATACAACAGAAATGCAATCCGGCTATTGTAGCTGTAGCCATCAATGATGGACAAAATCAGAGGAACTCATCTCCTCTTTGAGATTGCCATCTATGGGTACAGTGACACTCCACTGAAACAGTTCATATGCTGACCCCATGAGACAGACAATAGTGACGCAGACACTGAGGGTTCCATAGATGGCCCCAACAATGGTAAAAGTCTCCCACCGTGTGATTGATCCTGCCAGTCTCATTCCCTGGCTCATAGTTCCAAGGGGGAAAGTCATGGCCCACCATCCATAGTGGAACTTGTGCCTACCGTATGACAAGACAGAGGCAAAGGCGAAGAAAGTGGTGAAGACCCCCATTGACAGCAGGAAAAGAGCACTGAGTAGACACATCCAAGACACTATGATTCCCTCAACTTCGCCATGCCAGATGTCTTTCAAGTTGCATCCACAGAGCAAGATGGCAAAGGCACCTTGTCCCAAGAACCCAAGAGGAATGAACGAAGTGAATATCAAGGCCTTTGATGGGAAATGGTGAAACATGAGTCTGTGGACGTATATCGTGACAAATATGAAGCTTAGAGTCATGGCATTGGCCCATAAGAGGAAACAAATGATGGTTGTTGATAGTTGGAGCTTCTCAGGGAGTAATCGTGCTATTGATGCCCCACACGATGCAGCCACTGTCAAAGTGACCAACGGCAGGAGGAAAGTTGTCGAGAGCTCGCTAAGCTTCGTTGAGCCGTTACTCATGAAGAAGAACGGTAGCACCCAAGCACAGGTCAAGGACAAGGCATTGACAACCCACCAAAGAACGTAGAGTAGTATTGGTGCTCTATCACCGATGACCAGTCCCAGGTCAGCAACCCAGGATGTGAACCCCATCACAAAACATGCAAGGTAAGGAGCACTCTTTGCTGCATGGAAATACGCATGTCTGTGCTCGGGCAACCTTACAATGGTCCCGAGGAAGGAGACCAGGCATAGCAGCAAGCACATGGAGCAGATGCCAAACATGACATGCCCACAGACGCGTAGCCAGAATGCAGGGTATGCAAAGTTGAGAAGGATGTTTGAGCACATGCCCGTGCCCATGATGGTGATGAACCATTCGGTCTTGAAGTCCGTGAGGATGATATCCATGCTTCGACTCATACCAGAAAGAGTAGAGACCCTCGCGTTGGCTGGCCCATGCGTTTATATGCCAAGCTCAAGGGGATCTGAAGGGGACTTTTGCACAGCTCATTTTGCTCACCTGAGACACTCAGGCACAGTCCCCGAGATCAGTCATTTAATGTCGTTACTTCCCACGGGGTTTGTGTTCAAACCCCCAATATCAAAAAAAAAAAAAAAATTATAATGAGTGTGGGCTCTGGTGGCTCGGGCTTTGAAAAACGTTCTGTGTAGAGGACGGCGACGGAAATTAGTTCCAAGTCATTAAAATGAGCTCCAGGTCCAATCGGCCGGGACGCTCCCGGCAACAGTGCCGTTCTCCACGGGGTTGTGCCGCGCATCAGCCTTTGCCACGTTGGACTTCCTCGCCAGCGTCGTGTCTCCAAATTTGCTTCTCACAAAGAGCTCGTAGTCCTTGATGCAGTTGTCACACACCTTGCACAGCACACCAGACCCACCAATGGTGAACTGGGCATCGGCACCAAGCTTGAGCAGATGGGAAGTGTGCTGTGCGCAGAAGATGTCACCGCATCTCCGACAGTGATGCCGTCTTTCGAAGAGGGTGAACTGGTTGTCGCAGTAGGCACACGAGTTCCTAGACACGTCCCGACGCCAATGTGACCTCGTCGGCAGGTCCGTTGGCGTCACAAAAGCCATGCGCCAATGCGATGTCTGGGACCTGAGCGACTGTGCCGCATCGGTGAGCACGTTCTTCGACCTGCGTGAGTTCTGCTCATTGATGTTCTTCATATCCTCCGGTTTGAGGTTTGTAACGGACTGGCGAAGCACCGCCGGTATGTACATGGGTCTCTTTGGGTCATTTATAGTTTTCAGGTTGGTGTTGTCCTGCATGCTCGTTGGTGATGGCTGGAAGGAGCGTAGATCCTGCGACGAGGTTGTCTGCGAAAGGAGCTGCTCAGCGTTCGTGGCATGCGGCAGCTCTGGTGTTCTTCGTGGTGACACGTTCTGCAGTCCCTCCGTGAGTAGTCTTGTCTGCGATACGATGCGTTGCGCCTGCGGCTGGACTTTTAGCTGTGCCTGCGAGCTGTTCCGTGAGCTGTTCCGCGAGAGCAGTGCAGCAGTGTCCACCTGTGGCTGGATGGCCAACGGCTCCCTTGGTGGGGTGACACGCATGCTCAAGTCCACCACCGCAGGCTGGAATCTTGAAAGGGAGCTCAAGTTCTTTAAAGCGTCCTCCGTGAGTAGCTTGTTCTCCTCGGCAGCGTCAACGTCGCCATCGCTCTCGACATCAACCGCATGCGAGTCAGCCGTCGTCGGCGTGGCAGATGTCGATGCTGAGGGCCCTGCCACGGAGTTCATATCCCTCTTGAAGGGCAGCCGCTGGCCAATCTCGAAAGAGACCCGTCTCTTGCACGACGCCGCTGCCGCGGGCGCCTGTATGTGTGCCTTCGTGTGGATGAACTGCGACTGCGAGTGCGGCGGTGGCACGAAGGGCTTCTGCTGGACGAAGCTCTTGAGCGAGACGCTCGAGAGCACACTCTGCACGCTCTGAGTTCTCTGCTTGGGGACAATGCGCTTCTGGAACCGCATCCCGCCATCCTCCACCAGCACCAGCTCGTCGCCCAGCTTCGTCTCCTCTGTGGGGCCGCCGGGGCCGCCGGGGCCGCCGGAGCCGCCGGAGCCGCCGTCTGTCCCGGCGCTCGGTGTGCGAGCATCAGTTTCCAACATTTGTGTCGCTGAACCTCCTGGGGAAAGGGAGCTGTCTAACTCTGTTTCTCTGTCTCTCTTTCTCTCTGTTTCTCTGTTTCTGTTTCTGTTTCCCACGCCTGGTTGGCCCCACACACACCGCGAAATGCCCTCGGAACGTTCCGAGGGGTCAGATCTCCATCACGTGACCCAAACTCACCCCTCGGAACTCACCCGCGCCAGCGTGTCCCGAACTCGCAGGCGCACACACACGCCAAAGACAAACTGCTCCAGTACCCCGAACAGCCATAGCCACCTCAACCGCAGCAATGGCACTGGAGGTCTCCGAAGCCACGCTGACGAACGTGAAGCTGTTCCTTAGGGCAACGATCCTGCTCTGCATCGCAGCCGCAGCGGTGTCGTCCCGGCTCTTCTCCGTGATCAGGTTCGAGTCCATCATCCACGAGTTCGACCCTTGGTTCAACTTTAGGGCCACCAAGTACCTCGTCTCGCATTCCTTCTACGAGTTCCTGAACTGGTTCGACGACAAGACGTGGTATCCGCTGGGCAGAGTTACCGGAGGCACGCTTTACCCGGGACTCATGGTCACCGCGGGCTCGCTGTGGCATGGCCTCAGAAAGATCGGCTTGCCCATTGACATCAGAAACATCTGTGTCATGCTTGCCCCAGCATTCTCGGGTGTCACCGCATACTTCACATATCTTTTCACCGCTGAAATAAAGGACAGCTCCGCTGGACTCCTCGCTGCAGCCTTTATGGGCATTGCTCCTGGGTACATCTCCAGATCCGTCGCTGGCTCTTACGACAACGAGGCCATCGCAATCACCCTGCTCATGGCCACTTTCTACTTCTGGATCAAGGCCTCGAAACAAGGCTCGGTGTTCTGGGCCGCATGGGCAGCCGTTTTCTACTTCTACATGGTCTCGGCATGGGGTGGATACGTCTTCATCACCAACTTGGTGCCACTCCACGTGTTTGTCTTGATCCTCATGGGAAGATACACCCACAAGCTCTATACCGCATACTCCACCTGGTATGCCATTGGAACTCTGGCGTCGATGCAAATCCCCTTTGTTGGATTCTTGCCCATCCGCTCAAATGACCACATGGCCGCATTGGGTGTCTTTGGACTAGTGCAAATCGTCTGCTTTGGCGCCTACATCCGCTCCAAGGTCCCATCAGAGCAGTTCAAATCCGTGCTTGTGATCTCCATCGTGTTGATTATTGCCCTTGGAATCGCTGGTCTCGTTGGCTTGACTTATGCTGGCCTCATCGCCCCATGGACTGGTCGTTTCTACTCCCTATGGGACACTAACTATGCCAAAATCCACATTCCAATCATCGCTTCGGTGTCGGAGCATCAGCCAACGGCATGGCCCTCGTTCTTCTTTGACACACAGTTCCTCATCTGGTTGTTCCCCGCAGGAATCTACTTGCTCTTCCAGGACCTCCATGACGAGCATGTCTTTGTCATCGCTTACGCCGTGCTCTGCTCTTACTTTGCCGGTGTTATGGTGCGTTTGATGCTCACCTTGACACCTATCATCTGTGTCTCTGCCGCAGTGGCGCTCTCAAAGCTCTTTGACGTTTATTTGGACTTTTCCGAATACGTCAAGGAGTCGAAACAGCCAGTCGCTGGTAAGAAGTCCCTCTATGACATTGCTGCAAAGCTGTCCGTCGTGGGCACTTTTGTCTTCTACCTCTACCTGTTTGTGTTCCACTGCACATGGGTCACCTCCAACGCTTACTCGTCCCCATCCGTGGTGCTGTCTTCCAAAGGTGCCGATGGCTCACCGGTGTTGATCGATGACTACCGTGAGGCTTACTATTGGCTCCGCATGAACACTGCGGAAGATGCCAAAGTGATGGCATGGTGGGATTACGGATACCAAATCGGTGGCATGGCCGACCGTACCACTTTGGTAGATAACAACACCTGGAACAATACACACATTGCCACCGTCGGTAAGGCAATGTGTTCAAACGAGCACGTTTCATACCAGGTGCTTAGACAGCACGATGTCGACTATGTGTTGATCATCTTTGGTGGATTCTTGGGTTACTCTGGTGATGACATCAACAAGTTCCTCTGGATGATCCGTATCGCAGAGGGTATCTGGCCCGAGGAGGTGAAGGAAAGAAACTACTTCACCGACAAGGGTGAGTACAAGGTGAACAAGGAGGCATCCAAGGCAATGAAAGAATCATTGCTCTACAAAATGTCCTACCACAGATTCGTCGACGTGCACAAGTCGAACGGCAGACCTGCTGTTGACAGAGTGCGTAACCAAATCATTGACGAAGAGCCAAATCTCAACGTTGTTGAGGAGGTGTTCACCTCGGAAAACTGGATGGTGCGCATTTACAAGGTGAAGGACCTTGATAACGCGGGGCGTGACTTGAAGGCCGCCACGAAATTCGAGACACAGGCCGCTGCTGGTGTGAAGAAGAGAGTTCAGAAGCGTCCTGATCTGGAGCCCCGCGAGTAGATGGGCTTAAAATAAAAGCATGCTGAACTATGAGTTCCTTTACGTAGCGTCAGCGATAATTTTGGGTATATTTTTGTTGATCGAGCTGGCTGGGTAGCCATACTAAAAACGCTTCACCAACGTTCTTCGACAAAAGCTGAGAGACACGAGTGGAAAGACATGAGCCACACTATCAGCGACCTCCCAGAAGCCGTGACAACGGTGCCAACTGTCCATGAGAGGCCTTTGGGTACACTCTTCAAGCACATCAGAAAGTTCGAGGATATCAACAACTCGGCCCCATCGCCGAGCATCGTGGGCTCCATACCCTTGTACAAGTCGAAACTGGCACTGGTGGATCATCACAGGCCTGTGTACTTGCAAACAGCGACCGAAGACGCTGAGGAAGAACAGGAGGAAGTACAAGAGTACGAGGTTTCTAGGTTCAAAGACCTCAAACAGTTCAAGCCGGTGGTCTTGACAGATCAACTTAACGAAGGGTGTATCACCGGAATCAAGGACACAAACAGATCCACGGTGGAACAGCTACTGAACGAGCTGCTCCAAACAGAACACTATGAGTGGAGTTGCGTCGAAGAAGGTGATGGTCTCATCGTGTTTGTACGGTTTACTCAGAAGGAACTCAAGGATAATGCGGTCAGCATCAAGCGCATGACATCACTGGAGGGTATAAAGATCCGTGATACTCAACTAGGAGTCATCGTGGAGAAGAACACCAAGCAATTGATTTATGACACTGTCGCAGAGACAGAGCGGGTTGACTTTGAGACGCTACAGAACACGCTAGGGAAAGTCCTTGAGAGCCGTAAGGTGGAAAAAAGCAACACAGACCTCGACTATGTCATTGATGAGAACGAATTGAAGGATATCCCCTCCGAGGTGCTCCCACAGTTGATTAAAGACATCAAAGAGTTCAGATTGAAAGCATTAGAGAATGAGAAGAAGAAGAGAGAAAGGGAAGTTCTCGAGGAGAAGAAGAGATCCAAGGCGCAGCTGAGGAAGCTCATGGAGAAATTTCAGAGTGATTCCAACCACATGGTTGAAGACGATGAATCTGATGAGGAGGAAGAAGATGATGAGCTGACCGATGAGCAATACGAAGAACATAGAATCAAGAAGGAGAACGCTGAAATGATCAGACGATTTAGTGAAAAATCTCGTGAATTAGATTCACTGCAAAGGAAGAACAGAGCAATCTTGGAGGACCTTGCCGAGTTGCAAAGCTACGAAAGCTCCCTTGACAAATCTTTGAGACCAGAATACGAGATTGGAACGTTCAAGCGTTCAGGAAGAAATAAGGAGCTGGAGCTAGACGCTGACAAGAGAGATAAAGAGGAGGAGGAGGCTGAGGCTTTTGCTGCTAAACAAAGTGAAAGTTTCCTTGCCAGTATGAACATCCCATTGAAGATGAACATTGCCAAGAATTCGAACTTGTTGGATCTTGAGGATGACGAATTGGATGTGATACTCGAAAAACTGAAACCCAAGATCGATGAGTACATTGAGGATGCCCTTGGTGTGAAGGAGGATGAACTCTCAGAGTACGTGGTCTCGATCATCAAGGATGACAAGAGTAAAGAGAAGCTCTTAGAAGAGTTGAAGGAGCCATTTGGTGATGATGCCAACTCACTTACGGAAAAGATTTGGGCTGATATCAAGCAGCTACTAGCATAGAAGTGTTCTTTAAAACCCGTTAAATTCATTATTTCATGTATCATGCGAAGGGGACGTATTCCACCTCGCCATCAATGGCTCCAGTCCATGCATTGTGTACCTTGTTGAGCGATGCAGTGGCGCTGCGGACGCCACCATCAATCAGACTTTGGAAATATGCCTCCACCTGTGCCTTATCATCATCTTCTATGCAGTTCAAACCACACATGAGCATGGGGCCTTGGACCATCAAGAGCCTGCTATCTGAAGGGTCCACTATTTTGGTACCTTCAAAGAAGAAGCACATTGATAGCATACTTTTCAGTAGATCCTGGCACAGGCGGTGTTGAGTTGGCATGTCCAAAACCCCATTATAAACGTTGAGGAGCAGGGTATCCACATGTAGATGGTGTATGAGGTCAAACCAAGAGTAGACGGCGTCACCTTTGAAGCCATAGCAGCTCCAAGGAAGAGATATGCGATCTTCCGCACCTTGGTAGTTTGGATGGGCCGGATTATTTGTCTCAATGAGGATCTGATCAGTCGCCACCTGGAACTCCTTCGCGCTGTGGATCAGACTCATCTGGAATAAGATGTCTTTATTATTCGCAGTGCTCAGTTTGATGAACTCTCTGTACATGATGATAGCCTCCGTGCTGTACCCAAGGAACAGGTTGTATCCGTTAGGAAGGAGGAGACCAACCTCCACACCAATGTCGCTGCTATGGCCATAAAGACCCACATCAAGGAGGTTGTCAAGTTCATGGGCTTTACCCGTACCAAGTCTTTGGAGTCCAGCAAGAATTTCGATAGCTGCAAACCAGCTTTTCGCCAGAAGCAGAGATGGGGTGGTATACAACTTGATGTATTTTGTCAAGAGATCCTTTGCACCTCTCAGGTGAGCTCTCCAGTTGTTGGAGCTCGAGTCGGCAGCCAACAGTAGCACGGTGAGGATGAGCGACTCAATGTTATCCAAAACTTTAGACTGATCCTGGAAGACAACACTGAGGTTTTTGAGGCATGTAGAGATGTATTTCATCTTTTCTTCATCCTTGGTGGCCAAACTGAGCATCGCGGCGAGAAGATATGGTGCACTCTTTGCGTTGTAGAGAAGGATCTCATTGCACAGGTTTTGCTCCAGGGGCATGATCCATGCGGATATCTTGTCGTAGAAGATATCCAGGTGTGTCTTGTGCGGTTCAGACAGGTTGAATGAGTCCAGAACGTTCTTCTTATTCTTCTTCACATCATCGGGCACAGCAAAATCCATAACAAATGCATCGAGATGTGGGTCGAGCGTCTCAATAATCGTGTTAGCCAAGGTCGATGCCTCATTGATCATCCGCTTATGGGCCTCTCCTGGAGAGAGTTGGGATAGATACGGCGAGGCCTCCGATACGGCTGACGAGTAGAAGTCTGTGGGGATATCATTGCGGACGATGTCATTGTCCAGCGGTGCCGGTTCAGGGATCTCCCCTCCAAAGTTGAGCACAGCATATTGGGGTAGTGGGAGGCTATCCTGCTCCACCGTAGCGTTCCTCGACGCGCTGAACTTGATTCTCTTGATGTAAACACAGGGTTTGCCCAGATGCGAGCACTGCCAACACTCGGGCTGGCCCTCGTCGCACTTCAGCTTGCGCCGCTTACACTCCTTGCACCCGTTCCTGCTGTACTGTCTCTTGCTCTTCGAATTCATCTGGGGAAGGGGAGCTTGGCAAGGTGCGCTTCAGGCGCTTGTCGCCTCCTGTTGTTGTGCCAAGAGTTGGTGATGGGATGAGATATGGGCCATAGACTCGCTGTCTCCGGTGCGGGGCACATGTCGCTTTGGAATTCCGTTTTGGCGGTACTCCACCGAGGCTTCCCAACGAGTCGGGTATACCTTCCGTGCCCGGTCAGGTCAGCGCCCGCGAAGTTTAGCATAATTCACAAGCTCATCAGACCCTCAGCTCCCTCCATGTCTAACCACTACGTTGCGCTGGAGGCGCAGGGTGTGGGCCAGCGGGACACGGCCATGGAAGCTGCAGACACGCGAAAGCGTCAGGGCGACGGGCCCGGCGTGGATGGCAGCACCAAGAGGAGAAGAAGATCCACAAACTCGAGAAGGAACACTGGAGGTCGACCTGCGATGAGGCTGGGGCCCTCGGATCCTCTTCCGGGTCCCTACTTCAATCTGATCTCCGCTGATGATGACGATGACACAGAGTACGAACCAGGCACTGACGAAGAGGAGGAGGAGGAGGAAGAAGAGGAGGAACTGGAGGAGGACGTTGACCCTGAGGACTGGATATTAGATCCTGACAAGGACTTTTTCCTGCCCGAGGATTACGTATTACCCCCTTATCTGGACTCTCTGCCTCCAGAATTGCAGATGTTTGCACCAGAGCCCCCTAGAACACAAGGGGGACCAGTCGTGCAAACTGTGGTGAAACCACCCACGTACGTGCCACCAAGTGCATCTGACATCAACTACCGTGTGGACCCATACCACTATGCCTCAACCAAGAAGCAGACCTCTATGAGAGAACTTCTCTCCAACCGAAGAGATGAGTTACAATCCCTCAAGTCCACGCATGCTGATGGCGAGGCCTTAGTTGCGCTCCAGAGGCAGTATTTCCGTAGCATACAACAGCACGACTTGGATATCATGGCGAACCGTTTGGTCATTAGGGGACGGGTGTCGGATGAGAAGAGGGCCCCTCATAATGCAGGTACCACCTTGCACGATACAGGTGTGGAGATGCACTGCGAGCACTGCGACAGGGTGTTTCGAGGACCTCGGGCCTCCACCCACAGGCAACAGCACACCAAGAGGATCCATCCTGAACACTATGTGAAGAAGAAAGGATGAATATGATGAAAAAGAGAACGAATTAACGATATCTAATGAAAACTACCATAAAACTAATCAACTCTGGTGTATGAACTAACGCATCAATCTTGCTCAGCAATCGAGACGAGTCTCTCGTCAATCTCATCGGTCGTCAGCATGAAGAACTTACCGTCGATGGCGACGCCAATCTCAATGTCATTCTTTCTAAAGTCAGTGTTAAGGGTGTTACTCAGCGTAACGATGGCAAACTCCACCACTTTTTTCCAGTCTCCTTCAACCGCCTTCTTCTTGTACTTCTTCTCAAGAGCCGTCGTTAGCTCTTGCTGCTTGGGTCCTGTCGCATTGGCCTTCGCTCCTGTGTAGTAGCCTGCAGGGTCGCACTTGTAGAGCATCGGTCCAAACTCGTCATCCACAGAGCAGAACGTCAATGCCACGCCCAATGGTCTCATGTACGCTCTCTGGGTGTAGATCTGTGCGAGGTTTGCCATACGCTTGGCCAGGGCATCCACGGGCATCTCGTACCCATTCACGTACTTGAACTCGGCAGCCTCTGCGCGGGCCCGCAGGGCCTGGTTTCTCGCATCGGCGATCGAGCCCGTGGCAACGAGCCCAATCTTCGGCGTGATGGGGAAGATGTATGAGACGGTGGCCGGATCCAGCAGCTTGTCCGGCACTTTCTTCTGGGAGATTATCACCACCGAGTCCTTGCCAGTGACCCCGACGGCGTTCACGTTCGCCGTGTTGATCGCCTTGAACGCATACTCAACCTGGTAGAGACGCCCCTCTGGCGAGAAAATGGTAATGTGGCGATCGAATCCCGCTTCGCCAGACATTTGGGATCATTTGGAGGGGGGGGGGGGGGGGGGTGTGGGGG